>JADRCD010196253.1:0-12116 GCA_019843815.1 Montemys delectorum | reverse complement strand
TTTGGGACAAACATGCAGAAGCAGGTGTGTGTCCATGTGTGCACACACACTGATGCGTACAACTTAGTTACTGTATATATCCTATGTTCACCCAATAGTAGCTGTTAATGATGTTTGAGTTCAAAAAGGCCCTGGAAGGTTACGCTAGGGAAACAGCAGCTATTTAACTTCAGTTATGGAAGAGGCAGGCAGGTGAATCCCACAGAACCTTGGCTTTATAGCTGGAAGGGCCGGATCTTGACTCCAGCCCTGCTTGTAAGCATGTGCAGTCAGCTTGCTTCCTGGGAAAATGAAAATGACATGTCTTTCATGATCTGGTAAGAATAACGTAAAGAGATGTGTACTTGGGCCCCTTGTCAACTCAAGTAGGGTGTTTTTAGTCATAAATGGTGACAGCCACTCCAAAGCTATATTGCCACCGGTAAATTACAGATACCCTGTCACTCCTTGGCCATTGTCCTTCCATCCATCCTTCCAGGAGGATGGAGGCATTTTCTCAACCTGGAAGGGAGCACTGATGAGAACAACACATCCACTCTTTAAAGGAATGAAAGCTTCGGTGTGTCTTCCTGTGCTAAGATAAGTACCTTTTGCTAAGCATGGCGGCACACACCTCTAATCCCAGCACTTGGGAGGCGGAGGCAGGACGATCTCTATCAATTCTAGGCCAGTCTCGTTTATATAGTGAGTTGAGGCCAGCCAAAGATACAGAGTTAGACCGTGTATAAAGAAACAAAGAAACAAGGCAAGTTTTTAGATTGTCTTTCAAATGATTTTCATTATTCATCTGTCTCTCCTCCAGTTGCCTCTTATGTAGATTCTTCTTGACAAATCTCTTAAGACCAAGGGTCTCCAGTCCTGCATACTCTCAGTAAAAGCTCAGCTCCTCTGAGTGTAGATGGAATTATATTCACATTTATGGGGTTCAGATTCAGCCTGACCACTGACCAGCTGTAATTTCTAAATTGATAACGTCATTGGATATTAGCTGGGTCTCTTCTTCCTCAGACATTAGGCAAAAGCAGTGTTGCACCTATTTTTTTTTTTAACAGTATAGAACTCTTCCCCTGGCTTCTGCAGAATCTAAGGCTTATGTCCTCATGATTGTCTCTGTTTAGCCTTTCCTGTGTTCCTGTGGCCCTCCTGTCATGTTCCCCAATGCAGCTCAGGTCTACTATTGCCTACAAAAAGGTACTCTCCTATAACTGACATTATGCCATATCCTGACCCATTACTATAGGTTACTAAAGCCCAAAGGTGGGCTCCTCCTTGTGGAGGAGGATCTTCCAGGACCTCACACTTCCTGACCCTCTATCTCTCTCACGACCATACTACATGCCACTCCACAGTATCTCCTCCTTCTTCCCTGTCAGAACAATACATCCCTTCGACACAAGCCCTTCATGGGTCAGTAGGCTTGTCAAGACCCTTTTGCCTCTGTAAAAGAGTATTATGCAGCCCTAGAAAGACCTTTAGCGGAGACACAGGTGCTGCATTGACTATGGCAAGACTGTGAACTTGCAAAGTCCCCATGTGGTTCGGTCCCCTTTGGCATCTCCTCGCTCACTTTGCTCCAGGCCTCCAGGTGTTTCATGTTCTCCAAACCACAGAGACTATTTCTACGTCAAAGTCTTAACCCTGGTTTCATTCCCCTAGACCTTTGCTGACTGGAGCCTTCCCACCATCCATGTAGCCATGGGAAGAGGTTAAGCAGAAGGGCAAGGATTTAATTGCTCAGTCTCCTACAGCTCAGGGGTCTGGGTACTAGTCAAAGGGCAGGAGGAAGCCACTGAGGAGTATTGGACAGGAAAACAATAAAATCTGAGTATATTTTTTAAAGTCTCACCACCCTGTTCATGGAAAAAAAGGATTGGGATAGAGGGTGGGGCTAACACCAACAAACAAACAAACAAACAAACAAACACAAGGACAGCAGGCAATTAAGTTAGCAGTACAGACATGAAATGCATCTTGAATCAGGGTTGGTGTTGAGAGAAATAGCAGAATAAGAAGTTTAAAAAAAAAAAACAGGATTTTTAAATGGCTTGCTTTCTTCATTCAATATTACACTGAACAACAATGAACAAAATAGAGGAAAAAAATCCCTGTCCTCTTGAAGTTTAGATTCTAGATGAATGAAGATCCAGCTAGAACTAAAACCTTGAGTAGATAGATGGGTGGAGTTCAGGTGTGGGCAGTGACACGAGCCATGTTTCAAGATGGCTCGCATTAGAAAAGTGAATACTACTATCCACTTATCAGTGAATACATACCATGTGTGTTCTTTTGTGATTGGCTTACCTCACTCAGGGTAATATTCTCTAGCTCCATCCATTTGCCTAAGAATTTCATGAATTCATTGTTTTAAATAACTGAGTAGTACTCCATTGTGTAAATGTACCACATTTTCTGTATCCATTCCTCTGTTGAAGGACATCTGGGTTCTTTCCAGCTTCTGACTATTATAAATAAGACTGCTATGAACATAGTGGAGCATGTGTCCTTGTTATTATATGTTGGAGCATCTTCTGAGTGTATGCCAGGAGTGGTATAGCTAGGTCCTCAGATAGTACTGTGTCCAATTTTCTGAGGAACCACCAGACTGATTTCCAGATTGGTTGTACCAGCTTGCAATCCCACCAACAATGGAGGAGTGTTGTTCTTTCTCCACATCCTCACCAGCATCTGCTGTCACCTGAGATTTTGATCTTAGCCGTTCTAATTAGTGTGAGGTAGAATCTCATGGTTGTTTTGATTTGCACTTCCCTGATGATTAAGGATGTTGAACATTTCTTTAGGTGCTTCTCAGCCATTTGGTATTCTTCAGTTGAGAATTCTTTGTTTAGCTCTGTACCCCACTTTTAATAGGGTTATTTGGTTCTCTGGAGTCTAACTTCTTGAGTTCTTTGTATATATTGGATATTAGCCCTCTATCAGATGTAGGATTGGTAAAGATCTTTTTCCAATCTGTTGGTTGCCATTTTGTCCTATTGACAGTGTCCTTTGCCTTACAGAAGCTTTGCAATTTAATGAGGTCCCACTTGTCAATTCTTGATCTTAGGGCATAAGCCATTGGTGTTCTGTTCAAGAAATTTCCCCCTGTGACCACATGTTTGAGGGTCTTCCCCACTTTCTTTTCTATTAGCCTAAAAGCTCGTAATCCCCAAGATACAATTCACATACCATGTAAAACTCAAGAGGAAGGAAGACCAAAGTGTGGATGCTTCAGTCCTTCTCAGAAGGAGGAACAAAATACTCACAGGAGGAAATACAGAAACAAAGTGTGGAGCAGAGACTGAAGGAAAGGCCATCCAGAGACTGCCCTACCTGAGGCTCCATCCCATATACAGACACCAAACCCAGACACCAATGCAGATGCCAAGAAGTGCTGGCTGACAGGAGCCTGATACAGCTTTCTCCTGAGAGGCTTTTTCAGGGCCTGGTAAATACAGAGGTAGATCTCTGCACAAGCCAACCATTGGACTGAGCATAAGGTCCCCAACTGAGGAGTTAGAGAAAGGACTGAAGGACCTGAAGGGGTTTGGAACCCCATAGGATGAACAATATCAACCAACCAGACCCCCCAGAGCTCCCAGGGACTAAACCACCAACCAAAGAGTACACATGGAGCAGCCCATGGCTCCAGCCTCATAAGTAACAGAGGATGGCCTTGTCAGGTGTCAATGGGAGAAGAGGCCCTTGCTCCTGTGAAGGCTCAATGCCCAAGTATAAGGGAATTCCAGGCAGGAGTGGGTTGGTAGGTTGGTGGAGGAGCACCCTCATAGAAGCAAGGGAAGGGAGGATAGGATGGGGTGATGCAGAGGGGAAACCTGGAAAGGGGATAACATTTAAAATGTAAATAAAGAAAAATCCAACTAAAAAAAATAGAAAAGGAAAAAAGGAAAAACAATAGAAAAGAAAATTGAAGTACAACATTGGCCAGCCCAGGGTTCCCTTAGAAGAGATTGTAAAAAGGCCTCAGTTGTCTTTAACCTTTGCTTAAAGGCAACAAAATAACTACTGATGATTTTTGGGCAGACTCAATGTAATCAAAAGCTGTTTAAGAAAATGAAAAGAATAATTTTCAAAAGAAGTATTCCCCCAAAGAAAAAAATATACATGACCTGTTCACTGGGGGTCAGGACTAAGAAGGACACTCTTGTCTTCAACTTGGTGCCCTTTTTATTTCATTAAACTAATAAATTTTTGTGTAATTTTCCTTAAAGTACAGTTTTAAACTAGTTGAATACCACAGTCCAATAAAGTGAAGCCTGATGTTAAAACTTTTCATGCATAAGCTCTTTTATGTGGTAGTAATTCTTCCTCTTTAGCACCATGGAGTAAGCTTACCAAGGCCTTCCCTAATTAATAAGGAATTTTATCCAGGCAGTAGCATGGTCTTTCCAGGATTATGGAAAAGATGAATGGTGACTAAGAAGCCTGTGTGCAGTCTGGGTTGGCCTGCCACACACCTGGCTCGTTGGGTACCACACGTGTCAAAGCCTACCACGATCAGCACAGGCAGGAGGCCCATACACAGCACGGACACTTGCAGCTCTCTCTGGAGATTTTTGTTTTGTTTTGCTTTGCTTTGAGATAGAGTCTCCCTGGCTGGCCTCTCATGTGTGATCTTCTTATCCCTACCTGCTGGGTGCTGGGGTTCCAGGAGTGCACCACCATGCCAGGCTTCCTCCATTAAGGTGGAAATCACACATTAGAATACTGACTCAGACCATCAGTTTTCTGTTCTGAAATGGGACATCTGTGATAATACTAGTAACATACAGGCCTCATAAACTGCTACGGCTGTAGGAAGCAAGGTAGCCGTAAGGACCCATCAGAAGGAGCTGGGAAGAAAACGACCACAGAAGCCGAGTGTATGGCCAGGCAGGCCTGCTTCGAGTCCGCCATGCCGCTGAAGCCTCTCCCGATGCTCCTCTGGACCTTGGCGGCTTTGCCAGAGCTTCAGTGGCTTCCATCCTGTGTCTCCCTGGCTTCCCCCACCAGCAAGGAGAAAGAGGCTTTTTGTCTTTTATTTTTTTTTATTTTTTATTTTTATTTGTTTGTGTTCTTGGCAAGAAGCCTTTCTAGAACTTGGAAGTAAGTGCACAGAGTTAACTGCAGAGCAGCCTTGCCCTCAACGTCTGATGCTCCTTCACACCTGAGCAGGACACTGCGGGGTTTGCGTCATTCGATTGTTTTTCCCTTTCAACAAGTCTACGTCATATGTTTTGTGGATAAACTCCAGAATTGAGAGTAAGAAAGAATAAAAACAATGTTAAAAAGTGTATTGTGACAGTAAAACTCACAGTGAAAAGATAAGGCATTTATTTCATCTGCCCCCAGGTACAGACAGTGAGGATTCATTGATGGTTATAAGGAGACAGATCTCTGCACAAGCAACCAGAAGAATACTATGAATAAATTTTAAAAAACCCATGATGTTCATATACTCAAAGAATTGCTGTCAGAAAAATACAAAATGACTTGCTTTTTCCTGGCTGGACACTGACTACACTTTCCAATGATCTTGGCAATTACTCTTGGCAAAATTTAATTAGCTTGCTTTCTCTGGCTTAATTTTCTGTATAAATTTAACAACGATTTGACCTTTAGCCACACTTTGCCATTGCTCCTTGTTTTTGAGCAGCAAGTGAGCATCTGTACCTCATTTGTTTCATCCTCTGGGACAGAAATGACTTCAGCCCCCGACTTTGCTAATTAGGTTCCGTATAGAGAAGACACAGTGTTTGAAATACATCCTGGGGGGGGGGGGGGGAGAGAGAGAGAGAGAGAGAGAGAGAGAGAGAGAGAATGTACCTCAAAGAAAAACTTGATTAGCAGGATGCAAATTATCCCCATGGGGCATTTCCACTTGTGTTTCAAGTTACAGATTTCATGAAAAGTCCTGCAGCTTGTACTGTGCGAACCTTAGATACTCATCCAGTAACTTTCCAAATTGGGCTTCACTTATTCCTTTTCAGAAGGCCCAAAATCTCAGAATGTCAAGGTGTCATCAAAATGTAATCCTAACCTACAGGGTTTGCTGTTTCCTTTTTCAAGTAACTAAAGCCAAGAATTCTGCTCTTTTCTTTGCATCTAAAGGTGGAGATGCATTTGGAAGTAATCTGTGGAGGAAATGGGAGTTGAACTCCCGGTTTACACCCAGGGACCCAGCAACTGGCTAATCTAAGAGACTAAGCTGGCATCTTCTGTCCTCAAATTGCCTTTTAAAAATTGTACATTCTAAGACTCAAAATAGTAAGCACAGCCCTGAGTATCAGAGTGTAAAGAACAAAAGGTTAAAAAGAAGTAACTTTGGTGGGGAGGATGGAACTAAAAGTTTTAAGCACAGAGCTCCCGTTCTTAACGTAGACCACAAATTGCTTAAGCCTGTGATCAAGCTCAACCCTGGCTCCCAGGAGGAGCGCCATGCTGGCCTAGCCCTCAGTGGCAAAGCTTATGGGAGGGGTGTGTGGGAAAAAAGGCAGGGGCTCAACTTCCGTTCTCTCTCCAACTTGAATGAAGTGTAACTGCTCATTCGGTTACATTAGGGTTAAGGGGAGGGATGGGGGGAGCGTGCATGCGTGCGTGCGTGCGTGCGTACTTTCAGATACAGCTGGAAACCATTAACAACTCCATGAGCATCTCTGTAACTCAGAGGGTGGGTGGCCTGGCAAAGCTCCTGGATCTCTGAGTGTAATCACCAGCTCTTAGCACTGGGAGGGGTTTAATTTCCACCTCCCACCCAGGACAGAAACCCCTTACAACTGTTCTGTTTGCATACTTCCACCAAAGGCCTGTTCATCGCTTCATGTGAGCAGCCCATTCCTACCAGGGAAGCATCAATTCCTAGAAAGCTCTTGACAAATTTACCTCTATAGAAAGTCCACCCTTGCAGTTCCCCTCTCTGGTGTCACAGCTCACAACAGTGCTGTTTGCCTGAGTTTTTCTTCTAGCTGCTCAGTGACCCTTTCTTGTCGATCCTAATTCACATTTAGTCTTTACCAGCGTCCATGTGAACATGCCCATGCTGAACTGTGATTATGTTTCAGAATCATGTTTGGAATCTTCCTAAACAGCTGGTCCCAGAACAGAACATATTCCCAGCTACAGAGTCATCTGAGGCAGCCTTGCATGTTGCCTACTTGTGACAGAGTCTCACTAGGCAGCCATGGCTGGCCTGGCACTTGTTATGTAGAACAAGGTGGTATGAGGACCCACTTGCCTCTGCCTCCTGACTAAAGGAGTGAGCCAACACAACACACCTTTAGGGTGAGCTTTTTAAACTCCCACACACAAACCTTTTGGGTCAGAAATCTTCATGCCACTTGAGTATACGGATGTATAAAATAGATACAAAAATAAATAATATGTCTAATATTCATAAAAATTATCTTCGGGACATTGCTTGATATTCTTATAACTATCATTTATTAAGCAAATTTACATGTTAATGAGAGGGATACGCTTATTTATTTTTTTACACTTAAAGAATTAAATCATATCTAAATATTTGATACTGTAGAGAACTTTCAATTTTTTGCAGAGCTGATCAACATTTGAATTTTAAATCATTCCTACTGAAAGCTGTTTCATGTAAACATGCAGTACAGTGTCTTGGAGAGATGATTTGGCAGTTGAGAGTGCCAGCTGCCCAATCGTGAAAACCTGAGTTTTTCCTGCACGTACAGTGAGTGTCTCACAGTCACCTCTAACTCCAACTGCAAGGGACCCAGGACCCTCTTCTGACCTCCTCAGACATTTGAAACATGTGATTTTATGCATATACATATAAGTAAAATAAAATTTGCATCTATTTTTTTCTCCCTACCGCCCAGCTTCATGTTCTTTCTCTCTTTTGGTTTTTTAAGAGAATATCTCACTGTGTAAACCAGATTAGCCTTGAACTCACAGAACTGTGGAGCCCTCAGCTTAAGGAACTGTCACTTGGGGGTGGGGGTGGCTTTCTTTGTTTGAGGGAGGAAAATCTTTGCAGAGAGGGAGCATCCAACTCCTTTCCCAACGTTGTCAGCAAAATATGTTTTTCACCTTATCCTCAGGCAAGGTTTCTGCTCCAGAAGACCTCCCTGTAGCTGTGACAAAGAGAAAGAGGCAGGAGACAGATCGGATGCACTCTCCTGGATGCTCAGTGGGAGTATCAGTCTTTGCAAGAGCAGAGACAAACAATGGGTTCTGTGGTGACTCAACATCTAGGCCAAAGAAATCCTCTGGGACCCAAACAAAAAGATGGCTTTGAATATAACTTGCTCTGTCCAAAGACCTTCCATGTCACCCCACATCCTGCAGAGAACACGGTGCTCATCGCCCTGAGCCTGGCCCAGCCTAGTCACTTCTCTCTTCCCCTTCTCTGCCTATGAGGCACCAAATCTCAGCTATCTGGGGCTCACCAGCCCAGTCTCTGCCTGTTTGCCTTCCTTGCTTCCCTTGGGAGCTTTCTCTTCCTGTCATAATCACAGAGCATCTGTAATCCCCTCCTTCCATCCATTCCAGATCACATCTTGATCTTGGAATCTTGATCTGGACCTTTTTCTCAGAATTATTTTCAATTAACTTTCCAAACAAGAACAGGAGTCAGCCTTTGCATTTTTTTTCCCCCTCGTAGTGTGTTAAATGCAATGGATGTCATTATTCTCAAGGTCAGAGGAATGTCCTTGCTACGATGTTTTTACCCTCATTATATGGAAGGGACACAAGGCCAGTTCAGATTCAGACTTTTACAGATTAAGTAAATGAATACTTATGACCCCGGCGGCGGCGCCTCATATGTAAACTGACACAGCAGGGGTAATTTTGACCTCATTCTGTATCCCCAGCTGTGCCTCAGATCAACTGTGATGTCAAAGCTGGAAAGATCATCAATCCTGAGTTCATGGTGAAGTGTCCAGCGGGTTGCCAAGATCCCAAATACCATGTTTATGGCACCGGCGTCTACGCGTCTTACTCCAGTGTGTGTGGCGCTGCGGTTCACAGGTGGGTGGCTATGACCTATTCAGCACCCAGTGATCAAAGCACTTTTGGGAACTTCTGGTTCGTGGCTGCTGTAACTAGCAAGCAAAACTGTACAAACCTAGTTGAGCCTCCTGTATTCCATTTGCAAATCTGTCCCAGAAGTCATGTGTGACCCTTCGTCTCCTTTCCTAGCACTCTTACAAAAACTGACTGACTTATCTCCCACCTTTTCTATTTTAAGTTCTATTATTTTTTTTAAACATGCAAATAAAAGAGCAAAATCATATACCAAAATTATCCAGATCCCAAAACTTTACAGTTTGTAAGCAGCTGGACAGGAGAACAGTTACTTGGAGGGAAGCTGTGACGCTTCAGATCGAATCCCATACTTTCACTACTGACTATATCCACACAGCCACCACCCAAAATGAAACTTCATATTCTGAATCTAGCCAACAATATCTGGACATGTGGGTCCAGTACAACATGTAGAGAGGAAAACAAACAAAGGCTAAATATTAGAGTTTGAAGAAGAATCAAATGCAGATAATAAACGTGAGTCATGGAAATGAACACAAAGCTAAGCCTTCTTCCCCCTTCCCTTGGTGAGGAAATTGTATTCCTTCGTGATAATGGCAAAGAAAATAAAGTTCTTGATCCTTTATAACACTTTTTTTTCTACATGCTGTGCAAGAAAATGACATGACCAGGAGTTTGGAAACGGAAATATCTATCAGAATTCTGGTGATGGATCAGAGACAGAAAGGGGTGGCAGGTGGCATCACCCGTCCAGCTATCACTTTGGGACTGGAGGACTTCAAGAGACATGGCACGCTTTGAACACAGTCACAGCTCAAATGAAAAGTGGCAAAGTGACCTTCACAGGGTCCTCAAAGCTCTCTTCCTCAGCTAGACAGCCAAACATGGGGAAATGTGTGGTTAATATCTTTGGTGATCCATTTAACATGCATATATCAAATACTTTCCCCACTACCATACCTACTCACCACAATTCCCCTTTGAAATATCGGTTGTTATTAGACACATCTTCATAATAAAGACATGGCCAGCTGTGGTTGCGAGAACCCGTAATCCAGCATTTGGAAGGCAGGAGAATCTGGAGTCCTAGGTTATCTTCTACTGCATAGAATCTAAGGCCAGCCTGAGCTACATGAGACCCTGTCTTCAAAAACAAAATACAAACAAACACACAATAAGACAGCAGATAGATAATGGTCTGAACAGCTCTTCTAAAGCTACACTATCAAACATCAGAGTGAGGTACTGTAACCCAGATGGAGCTACTTATGATTACCCAAAACTACTGCTAGCACAGCCTCGGATTCAGGGGCTCCTTACCAGACAATGTCTGAATATTCAGGCTTCTTGTATCTTTTTCCTTTCCTTTACACAAAAGTTACTCGGCTCTTCCGTTGAATGAGAGGAGACGGTATAAGCCCCCTTTGAAGGTCGCTAGTTAGTACACTCTGAAGTTTGGAGGAAGCAGACAGAAAACAAAGACAACCATGAAACATTGTGGATGAGATATAGTTTAAGAATTACCAACAGAGTGTATTAGCCACACCTCTCCTTTGTCCATAATAATGGGAGGGAATAAGGTGGAGCAGTACTGGAACCACTCATCTGTTGTTTTTCTTAAGTGGAACAGACCACGAGAGTCAATGACGCCTCACCACTGACGCCATCCAAACAACAGCAAGTAACCTTTTGATGTTCTGATTCATTCCTTCCGGCTTCGGCTTCATCTCGGTCCTTCATTTCAACACTACTGCTAGTGTTCCCATTAGTCAGAAAAGGAATCTGGCGTGATTGGCTAATCCATGCCAAAGGGACTGGGAAGGCTCATGAAATATGAGTCCTTGCTGGGCTAACTACCTTGGAAGGAAGGAAGGAAGGAAGGAAGGAAGGAAGGAAGGAAGGAAGGAAGGAAGGAAGTAAAGAGAAAAGAAAAGAAAAGAAGAGAAGAGAAGAGAAGAGAAGAGAAAGAGAAGAGAAGAGAAGAGAAGAGAAGAGAAGAGAAGAGAAAAACTTAATATAATCACTAGGCACTTGCACAGTGGAGAGGAGACCAGAGCTCCTCTTTGTCCCTGACCTTTAGCCCAGAGGCCCAAGTCACAGGTTTACATAGGAACTGGAAGAGCTCAGCACTACTCATTATGTGGAGTGAGGGAGGTGTATGAATTCTTTGCAGGCGCCTTGACCAGAAAAGGCTTTAAGAATGGACACGGGCCTAAAGAGAAAATCAAAACGGGTGTAAAACCAAGACTCACTGCTTGTTTTGAGCCACCGAAGGCTTCTGTGGCCTCCTTCGACCAGAGTCTGAGAGAGTAGAAGCTATTCAGAAAGAGGTATCCCATCCATCTGGAGGACGAAGAGAGGTCTTAAGGGACAAGCGGGATTTGGGGGTGCTATGAGCTTTGTTTTCCATAACAGAGAGAATCTGTTTTTCAGGAAGCAGGATTTGAAAGGTACCATGAAGAGAGTGTGCACTGGAGACATCAGTCCCTAACCTGGCAGAGTCTCTCACTGTCAGAACAGGAGATGGGCAAGAACAGACTTGGGTTCAAAAACTCAAGTTAATTTGAATTAAAGGAGTTAATATTCACATACCATACCATGTACAGATGTTTTCTCATGAGACATTTATTCTTTAAAAGCAAAGGGATATTTGTCACACTGAGACATCATACCTGGGCTCAGTCTCATCTTAAACTATTTATTTATTATTTATTTATGGTGGAGATACACATACACCATGTCTTGTGTGTGGAGCCCAAAAGACAATTCTGGGGAGTTCTGCCCTTTCACTTTATTGAGGCAGGGTCTTTCTTTATTCTGCCATCCTGCATGTTTCAGGCTAGTTGACCCCTGAGTTACTCTGAAGGTCATTCTACAGTCTCCCTCTACCATCTCTCAGTAGGAGTGCTCATTACAAATGCATGCTGCTTCACACAGCTTTTCCTTACATGGGTTCTGAGCTCTATGTCAGACCTTAGTTGGTGTCAGAAATAATGTCAGTGCCAAAGGAACACACAAGCAAAGCAAGGCTGTTCTCTTTGTAAAGAGGGTATAGTCGGATCCCAAACTGGGCTACTTACACACTGGGGCCAACATGGCTCCAG
>JADRCD010196252.1:0-45197 GCA_019843815.1 Montemys delectorum | reverse complement strand
TTTTTTTTTTTTTTTTAAAGATTTATTTATATGTATGAGTACACTGTAGCTGTCTTCAGCCACACCAGAAGAGGGCTACAGATCCCTTTAAAGATAGTTGTGAGCCACCATATGGTTGCTGGGAATTGTACTCTGGACCTTTGGAAGAGCAGTCAGTGCTCTTAACCTCTGAGCCATCTCTCCAGCTCCTGCGGGGTAGGGGGCTACTTTTATCTACTGTTAGTGGCATTTTCCAGGACACTGTAAAAATGACTAACTGGGGTGCTTTATTCTAACTTAGTCTGTTGATTTTAGGAGATTTGCAATACGCTTTTATTTGAAATGAGTTTGTAAGTCTTTTGTCTTTTCGAGACAGGGTTTCTCTGTGTAGCCCTGGCTGTCCTGGAACTCATCCTGTAGACCAGGCTGGTCTTGAACTAAGAAATCCACCTGCCTCTGCCTCCCAAGTGCTGGGATTAAAGGCATCACCACCTGATCTTTCTTGTTCTTTAGTGAATGAGGGTTTCAATAATAAATTAGTAGTGGAGAAATAAATGCTCTCTGGTGCATAGTCTATTACCTTGGGGAATGCAATGGGTGTTCATAAGTATAGTATTTAGGAATCTTTAATCTGGAAATTTCTTTCAGGAGGCAAAACCTTCAACTGAGGACTTAGGCGATAAGAAGGAAGGAGAATACATTAAACTCAAAGTTATTGGACAGGTAAGTTTTATTATTTTTCTGCTTTGACATTCATTCAGTATGTGAACACATAGGAAAAATAGTAGGTAAAACAAGTTACTTACAAATTACATTTTCACCTGGCGATGGTGGTGCATCCATCCCAGCACTTGGGAGGCAGAGGCAGGCGGATTTCTGAGTTCGAGGGTAGCCTTTTCTCCAGAGTGAGTTCCAGGACAGCTAGGGATACACAGAGAACCCTGTCTCGAAAAAACAAAACAACAACAACAAACAAAAGAAATTGCATTTTCACTTATTGTACATAAATCTGTTGGAAGTAAAAGAGGCTGATACTGTTTGTTTTCTTTTTGTTTTTGAGAGGGGGTCTTACTATGTAGCCCTTACTTAGTCTTGAACTCACTTTAATAGACTAAGTTTGCTTTCAAACTATAGAGATCCACCTGCTTCCCCCTCTAAGTGTTGGAACTGAAACATGCACAACCACACCTGGAATATGTGTGAAATACACGCTTACCATCATAATATGAGACTTCTCCACATTCTTCCAACTGTGGAGCGAGTGCCACTACTGTCAGAATTTTATTTATACATTTCCTTGATCATTGAGAATATTTTTGGTGGGGTTCTGCTTAGTGTGTGTGTGTGTGTGTGTGTGTGTGTGTGTGTGTGTGCGTGCGCGCGCGCGCTGTAGTAGTAGTTAGTGGTGGTAGTTGTGGGAATTGATTCTAGGGTCTTGCACTTAGCCAGGTAAGTATTCTACCACTGAATCTTATCCCCAGCCATCCTTTTACTCTTATTATTACTGTATTGTGTGTGTGTGTGTGTGTGTGTGTGTGTGTGTGCATGCATTGTACCTGCTCAATTGCATGTGCTTATGCTCACATAGTGGGAGTCAGAGAAGGCTGTATTAGGTGTCTGCTCTTACTCTTTGCTCCATTCCCTGAGAGAGACAGGGGTTCAACAGGGGTTCTCACTGCTCCTGGAGCTGGCTTATGGCCAGCAAGTTTCAGGCCTCCCTCCTCTTTCCCATAGCACTGGAGTTTGGCCTGGCTTTTATTATTTCTTTAGTGTTTGTATGAGGATCTGAACTTGTGCTTGTACTATTTTACTCATTGAACTTTTCTTTTCCCTTCACCCTTCTCTGTTTTAAAATTCTTTTATTTTATTTTTTGAATTTTATGTTTATGAGTGTTTGGCTGCACTTATGTTTGTAGCACCTGTGTGCCTGGTATCCATAGAACTGTAGTTACAGATGCTTGTGAGCTGCCACTTGCTGGAAAACCAGACCAGGGTCCTCTGAAAGAGAAGCCAGTGATCTTAATCACTGACTGACTTTTCAGCTGCTGACACTAGTATTATCACCATCATTATCATTATTTTGAGACAAGTTCTCACTATATAGCCCTGTCTGGCGTGGAACTCACTCAGTAGACCAGGCTTGCCTTGACCTCACAGATCTGCCTACTTCTGTTTGTTTCTTGAGTGGTGGTATTAAAAACAAATTTTGCAGGATATTTGTTCACACTGTGAACCCCAAGATTGTATTATTTACTGGAAAAACCTCTTTTTAGTTGTAGTGTGGCTCAGCCTTAGCCCACAACTTTAATCCAGGAGTTTTCTGCTGGAATATTGTAAACAGTATTAAATAAAGTCAAACATAGGTCAAGAAATGAGCACGCAACCAGTTAACAGGAAGCAAATGTAGGATTATTAAAAGCCAGAGAGAGTAAGAGGGAGACGAGGATGGATAGGGAGATGCACAGGAAGTAAAAGGGAAGGATATTCAATTTGAAGGAGGTTATTTGAGACAATGTGAGGGAGGGGGATTGCTGGTGGAATGTCAGCTAAGGAGGAAGGTCAGCTGGGTGCTTTCTCTGCCTCTGAGCTAGCAGGCTTACCCCAACATCTGGCTCCTGAATCTTCATTGGTAAAAACATAGGGTTGAAAACATTTGGTGCCCCAATGCTTGGCACAATCACACAGACAAAGAAATCATGCCAGCTGTGGCATGAGAAGCCATCAGATTTAGTAACTCTTGGGAAGTCCTCAAGGAGAAAGTTAAGTAATATTAAAAGGAAAAATCTTTCCTACATTAAAGGTGGAAATATTGATATAAGACATTAGGATCCTACTTTAGATAGTTTGAAAATAGAAGTAGAAAATGGAAATATAAATGACTTCAGATAATACTGACATAATACTGATTATCATTTTTATCAGTCTGGTAACTTATATTTTATCCTTCATAGCCATAGTGGGTTTTTGTGCCAAATATGAGAAGTGGATTGATAAGATACAAACCTTAGAAAGATTTAAAGATGAAAATAGGAAAAATACTCAGACACAGACAGAGGAATTTCAACAAGAACTTACCATACCACCACATGATGAAACTGGAGGGGTGGCCCAAGGTTGTTAGAAAACCAACCTTAGTTTATGCAGCTACTATACAAGACCTACCAGCAGACATAGGCATAGCCCCACCCCCACCCCCACCCCCACCTCCACCCCACCCCCAAGGTTATGAAAACAAGATTTGAGATTTAAGGAAGTGGTCATTTTTTATGGTTTGCTCTTACCCTATGTGAAACAATTATTAAATTCATGGGCAACTTAAAATAGAATTATCCCCTAAGACTGGAGAGATTTGGCAACAGCAATATTGGAAACTGGTCCTCAGTTACAATGGTGAACATGATGGAAAGAGGAAGCAAGAGCCATAGAACAATGAAATAGAGCTAGAGGTATTAATATTTCCCAAGATCAGTTGCTAGGTAGAGATCAATATGCTGAGTTACAAAGGCAGCTTGAATGTGATGGTCATAACATTGGTACTTTGTCATTTAGCAGCTTTAAATGCTTGGGGAAAGGTTGAAGAATCAGGAAAGAGATCTGAGTCATTTACTTAAATTATACAAGACACAAAAGAAACCTTCAATGACTTTTTGGAAAGATTGACTTCAGCTGTAAATAGAATAGTATCAGAAGTTAGACAAATATTAATTTAATTTTTAGCTTTTGAAAATGCCAATTCAGGATGCAAAAGGGTGATTAGGCCTTTAAGGGCAAAATCAGCACCAGTAGATGAATGGATTAGAATATGGTTGATATTGGACCTCACATTTATGATGATACTCTGATAGAAGTGATTTCTAAAAGTTTGAAGAAAAATCAAAATGTTAGATGCTTTAATTGTGATAAGCAAGGTCATTTGAAAAGGGATTGTAGGCAAGGCATTCCTAGAAACAATGTTTTTTTCTAGAGATAATCCAAAAAGAAGGCTCAGCCTTCTGGAGCATGCCGAAGATGTGTCAAAGGCTGGCATCAAGAGACCGGCTAGGTAATAACCCTTTGCATCGGGAATGCCCTAGGGGGCCTCCCACAGGCTTTGATAGCAAGTTCAATTAAGTTTTTCCCTGATAGTGTTGGAGAAGATTTAATGCCTGCTGTTAAAAACAACAACGCTCTGAGCTGGAGAGATGGCTCACAAGTTAAGAACACTGGCTGTTCTTCCAGAGGTCCCTGGTTCAATACCCAGCACCCACATGGCAGTATGGCAGTTCATAACTATCTGTAACTCCAGTTCCAGTGAATCTGGCACCCTCTTACCAACATGCATGCAGAAGAAACACCAGTAACACCTTGTGTGCGTGCGCCGCTGTGCGAGTTTGTGCTCGCGTAAAAAACATGTAAAAAAAACCCACTGCTCTGGATGTAATCAAGGACAGACCAGCTTTAGTAGATAAAACAAAAAAATTCAGGAGAGACTAGAAGCAAGTGTTTTAGCAAACTATTATAAATGATCAGAGATCAAAGCTAAAAATACAAATAAAGGGCATTGAAATTGAAGGTTTAGTTTACACAGGAACAGATGTAACAATAATTTCACCAATTCTTGGCATTGAGATTGGCCTCTTTAGAAGGTAAATATTCAGATTCTAGGGATTGGAACTTTATTTCAGCTGAAGCAAAGTGCAAGATGGGTGAAGTGTATAGAGCCAGAAGGACAAATAGGAAATTTTCAGCCATATGTGGCTAATATAGCCATGAATTTATGGGGATGTGATTTGTTGCAGCAATGCAAAACACAGATTAATATTCCTCCAATCTCAGAAACAAGCTATAAAATAAAGAATTGTTCTGAGAAAAATCTTTTTTTTTTTAAAGATTTATTTATTTTATGTATGTGAGTACACTGTAGCTATCTTCAGACATCCCAGAAGAGGGCATCAGATCTCATTACAGATAGTTGTGAGCCACCATGTGGTTGCTGGGATTTGAACTAATGACCTTCCGTAGAGCAAGCGGTGCTCTTAACCACTGAGCCATCTTTCCAGCCCAAGAAAAATCTTAAAAGGTATTATCAGACTGGAGAAATGGCTCTGTGGTTAAGAGCACTGACTGCTCTTAGAGGTCCTGGGTTCAATTCCCAGCAACCACATCGTGGCTCACAACCACTTGTGTGTAGTTCTTGCTATCGTGCTTTAAGTTCCAGGCAGACTGTACTACCAGCCCCCCGCCCAGAGAATATTGGATCTATGGATGAAAAACACCAGCACATACACGTAGCTTAGTTTCAACCTGCCTTATTGGCTTAATTGCTGAGTTTCTAATCTTTCATGACTAGCATACCCTTCCTAATAATCTTAGCTCAGTACCTCTTAGTGTACTGGTTACCTCTCCTTGTTCAATAACCCAAAAGTGCCCTCAGCCTAGTTGCATTTCTAATCTCCCACCAGGGGAAGCTGCCTATGGCCACTCCTCCTGAGATCTCATGTGGCTGGTCACATTTTCTCCCTTTGAAGCATGGTGAAATCCCCCTTCCTCTTCCTTCATCTCTTAGCCTGCCTGTGTGATTCCAGAAGTCCCTCCTCTTTCCTTCTGCCCAGCAATTGGCCCCTAGCTTCTTTATTGATCAATCAAGAACCAATCAGGGAATAGGACCTTAGCATCAGAACCGTCCCCTACAATTATCTATAATGTGATCTGATGCCCTCTTCTGGCATGCAGGTGTACATGCAGATGGAGCACTCATATATAAAATACATCACAGTCACAGACCATTCAGGTTGTACATAAAAACAACACAACAGTTGTTGGTCTTTCAAAGGTACTAATTGTCCTAACTTTAAAATGATTAACTGACAAACCTGTGTGGGTAATTACAGAAAAATTATAGGCACTAGAACAGCCAGAACAAGAGCAGCTAAATGTTCAAATTATTGAAGAATCAACCAGTCCTTGGAATTACCTGATTTTTTTTTTTTTGTCATTAAAAAGAAATCTGTTTCCAGATTTCTTTTAATGACAGATTTAATTAACAGATTTAAGAGCTGTAAATAAGATGATTCAGCCCATGGGCTCTTTTCAGTCTGGAATTTCCTTTCCCTTTTTATTACCTAAGGGACAGTTTATAATAGTGATTGATTTTAAAAAACTACTTATTTTTTTACTATACCTTTATAAGAATAGAATAAAAAATATTTGCTTTTACAGGCAAATACGTATGATAATGATCAATCTGTTAAAAGTTCTTCCATAAGCTGGGCAGTGGTGGCGCATGCCTTTAATCCCAGCACTTGGGAGGCAGAGGCAGGCAGATTTCTGAGTTCGAGGCTAGCCTGGTCTACAGAGTGAGTTCCAGGACAGCCAGGGCTATGCAGAGAAACCCTGTCTCGAAAAACTTTAAAAAAAAAAAAAAATCTTCCACAAGGAATGTTAAATAGTCCAACAATGAAATTATAAGGAAGAACCTACTGGTTCTTTGTATAACCAAACTTCATTATCTGCAGGGAGTAACCCAAAAGGTACCCAAAGAAATGAAATTTGGCAAATGGATGTGTTTCATTTGCTAAACTTTGGAAAAATAAAATATGTACACCATACCATTGACACATATTTAGGATTTCAGTGGGCAACTGCTTTAAGTTCTGGAGAGGCTGATTCTGTAATTACACATTTGTTAGAAGTTATGGCTGTTATGGGGATACCTGTAAAATTAAGACTGACAATGCTTCAGCATATGTCTCTAGTAAAATTAAAGTTTTTTGCATGTTACAACAGGATATACCACACAATCCTACAGGACAAGCAGTTATAGAAAAATCTAATCTTGGGGCTGGAGAGATGGCTCAGAGGTTAAGAACACTGACTGCTTTTCCGAAGGTCCTGACTTCAAATCCCAGCAACCACATGGTGGCTCACAACCACCCATAGTGAGATCTGACGCCCTCTGCTGGGATGTCTGAAGACAGCTACAGTGTACTTATAATAAATAAATACATCTTTTAAAAAAAAGGAAAAGAAAAATCTAATCTCACTTTAAATAATATGCTTAATAAACAGAAAGGGATAATAAAGACCTGCAGAGATAGATTACACAGTGCTTTATTAACTTATTTTTAAAATGCCAATGAGAAAGGAACAACATTGTGAAGAGACATTGAAAAGTGCAAAAAACTGCCTGTATATTTTAAAGATAATGTTGACCTCAGAAGGAAACCTGGATATGTGTTAGTTAGATTGTGGAAGAGGTTTTGTCTTTGTTTCCACAGGAGAAGAAAAGCTGTGGATACCATCAGGATTGAAAAAGATTACATTCGATTAGATTAGAATCAGACAGCTTGGTCGTTCAGTCCAAACTAACTTAAAAAAAGACTAACAAACACGTTACATTTGATCGGGCATGAAAACATTAAAATAAAAAATAATATTTTCGATTGATAATTTACCAAAGATACAGTTGCCTTACTGGCATGAAATGCTTTTTAGTTTTCTTCTTAAATAAAACGGATATTTTTGTTGTTTGGTATTAAAAACACAATTAAGAAATTTAAAATGTTTTAAGAAATTCAAAGGATTACTAGAGTTCTAACTTGTTTTCTAAATCTCTAGGAGTTGGACTGATTTGGAGCTAAGATAAAATACTGAGGAGGGCAATGGTAACCTGGGCTTTTAATCCCATCTGAGACAGGCAGATCTCTATAAATTAGTTGTTTTCTAAATTCTAAGAGTTAATCCCACCACCTAGGGACAAAACTCAGATACAGCTCCTAATTGGTATGATTGCACACTAGAGAAATCACATACCATATTTACAGATTATTATAAAAACCTTTACAGGGTTACTAAAAGGGCAGCTAATTTCCAATGGGAACAGGAATAAAGAGCAGCTTTTGTGACTGCTGGTAGGCTCATCTTTATGCATTGCAACCCTGACCAATATTGAACTAGATGGACTTTTCATAAAGCAAAAAGGAGCCTACCAGCATTTGCCTGCAACACTTTCCATATATAGAGAATACTCTTTCTTAGAGAAACCAATCTGGACATTTTATGAGGCCTGGAGAACCTTATACTCAGTCATTGGCAACCACCTTATGGTCATACAGTCATGGATTAGATCCATTTAAAGGCAGAGCCCTTCACAAGCCTAGCTATGGAAGGATACAACAGTGGAACTGGTACCTATATGAATTCCTTCATGACTAGGACGTGGTAGCAAAGGGGTCTGTACCTTCTCATACTGAGGAAGTACCTCAGTTGCCTAATCTGCTCGCCCACTCCGCCCCAGAGAGGTGCCTATTGAAGTGTGGGGACTGAGGGAAAGGTCACGTTTGGCTAATGTATGGTTTGCTGATGATTTATCAACCACTGATGGAATAGAAACTAATGGAAAGTGACAGTCGATAGACCAGGGTGTGGAATGCTAGTACTGAGGAAGGAACCACAAAATCAGTGTTCTAGCCCCTATTGGCTGTAAGACAACCAACCAGGAAAGCAGAAGGGAAATGTCCGTCTTCTCCAATTCACGGTGTGAGTGCAGTGGTATAGCAGCTCTGTGGTCATCAAAATGGAAAACAACCAACTGGCAGATAAATGGCAAAGACACCTGGTCATAGGAGGCATGAATGAAAAGGACAAAATCTAGCAAAACTTAGGAAAGACATCAAATTTTATGTAGCTCATGCCGGCAAGACAGACAAAATGGCTTAAAAATAATGAAATAGTGGACAAATTGGCATCGTGTTTAATTAAGACTAGAATATTAAAATTTTGCCAGAATAAATCAGCAAGAATGATGGAAGTTTACCCCAATACTAAAAACTAAGAGGTAATGGAGAACCAAATTAAATGAGGCCATTATTTAAATAGCTATTACAAGGAATTCATAGCCAGGTGATGGTGATTCACACCTCTCAGAACTTGGGAGGCACACACCCTTGGGAAGAAGAGACAACCACAGAAGAATTACAGTGATGGCCGGGCAGTGGCGGCGCACGCCTTTAATCCCTGTCTGTGTAAACCAAAAGAAAAAAAAGAATTACAGTGATGCGGCCAGAGTGAGCAGGGCCAGAGCGAGCTGGGCCGGCAGAGGTCCTGAGATCAACAGCAGCCACACACACATTATGGCTCACATAAAATAAATAAAATAAGTCCCATAATGTGTGTGTGGCTTTTTTTTTTGAGGCAAGGGGTTTCTCTGTGTTGTCCTGGCTGTCCTGGAACTCACTCTGTAGACCAGGCTGGCCTTGAACTCAGAAATCTACCTGCCTCTACCTTCCAAGTGCTGGGATTAAAGACGTACGCCACCACTGCCTAGCATAAAATAAATCTTTAACAACAAGAACAAAAAGAATTACAGTGATGTAAATTTAAAAGCTGCTTGCAAAAGGCAGGTTGAAATTCAGAATGAATGTCCTTTGTGATCTAAAAAATAAACACATTTTAATGTTGAATATATAACACTTTTTCTGTTGCCAAAAACATTTTTCTCTAGGAAAGATATAACTTACAAAAACGGAACCCCTTAGAATTAGGGTTGGGGCAGGGTTTGATTTTTATCTTTCCAGGAGAATAAAGCATCCAGCTAAGGAATCTGGAGACCACTGGACAAGTGAAACATCTGAAGAAAAAGGACAGATCATTAAGAGAATGTGTCCCAAGTAAAAGAGTGAATTGGCTACATGGTATTGCCCCACCTCCAGCTCACTGGTCTGAAACCCTGGCTCTGAGCCCTGGACTAGAGTTGGCACCTGTATTTCTTGTGCCTTTGGGTTGACTGGTGTGTTCCACCTAGCCAGGATTGCCACTAAGCTGACAAATACCACTCAAAGATCACCATCCCACTACAAACTGTTCAGGACATTCAAAATGCTGAGTTCATATGAGACTGACATGAACTCCACCCCACCCCACCCCACCCCACCCCACCCCCTTGGTTTTTCAAGACAGGGTTTCTCTGTGTAGCCCTGGCTGTCCTAGAACTGTAGACCAGGCTGGCCTCGAACTCAGAAATCCACCTACCTTTGCCTCCCAAGTGTTGCACCACCACTGCCCGGCTGATATGAACATTTTACAGAACTTTGAACTATAAAATTCTTAATCCAAATACAAACCAACCTGGACATTGTAGAAAGCTTGGCAGAAATAGCTTTGTTATTGTAGATAGTTTTACTCCTCTATTAGAGTTAAGACCTTTATTTAAATAAAAGGGGGAAAATGTTGCAGGATATTTGATCACACCATGAACTCCGAGATTATGTTATTTACTGGAAAAACCTATTTTTAATTGTGGTGTGGCTCAGCCTTAGCACACATTTTTAATTCAGTAACTTTCTGCTTGAATATTTTAAACAGTATTAAATAGAGTCAAACATAGGCTATGAGCTGAGCAAGTAACCAGTTGATAAGAAGTTAACATAGAATTTTTAAGGAAAAAAAAGCAGAGGGAGTCGAGAATGGATAGGGAGATGCACAGGAAGTAGGAGGGAGAGATATTCAGTTTGAAAGGTTTTGTTTGAGACATCATGAGAAGGGGATTGCTGATGGGCATCAGCTGTATTCTTTCTTTGTGTCTTGAGTCTCTGAGCCAGCAGGCTTTTCCCCTCAGCACCTGACTCCTGAGTCTTTAGTGGTAAAATCAATGACTGAGATTTTATTAAAAACAAAACAAAAAAATCCAAAAACCAAAACAAACCAGGCGGGTGCTGTATCTCACTTTTTTTTTTAAAGAAAATTGTGTATGTCTGTCTGCATTTAAGTGCAGGTGTGCAGTGAGGCCAGAGGTATCAGATTCTTAGAGTTGGAGTTACAGGTAGGTAGTTGTGAGGTGCCAGGCATCATAGTGCCTGACAGTCTTAGGTACTGTGCAAGCTATGTGCTCTTAACCAGTGAGCTGTTTCTCTACCCCATCCATTTTAGGGTAAGTCTTCCTTAGACCTTTCTGGAGACAACTTCTCAACTGCAATCCAAGGTGTTTCTTCTGGATCATTCCAGAAGGCACTGCCTTCTGAGTACATTTATACTTTTTCTTTGGAAAATGTGTATTTAGAGCTGTTATGTTAACCTATTTTAAAAGTTGTATTTGTCCTTTTAAGTTACTTATATATGCTGGATAGTAAATCTTTTCTAGACATGTGATTAGCAAATACTTCCTCTTAGCCTTGGTTATGTTTTCAGTTTGTTTGTTTGTTTGTTTGTTTTGGTTTTTCGAGACAGTTTCTCTGCATAGCCCTGGCTGTCCTGGAACTCACTCTGTAGACCAGACTGGCCTCAAACTCAGAAATCCGCCTGCCTCTGCCTCTCAAGTGCAGGGATTAAAGGCATGAGCCACCACCACCGGATGTTTTCAGGGTTTTTTTTTTTTTTTTTTGCCTGAGTTTACTGGCAGCACTTGGGAGGCAGAGGCAGGCAGATCTCTTGAGTTTCAGACCAGCATGGACTACAGAGTGGCTTCTAGGACACTGAAGGCTAAACAGAAACCTTCTTTTGAAAAACAAAACAAAAAAGAAACTTGTCTAATCCAGGGTTGCAAAGATTTATGCCTGTGATTTCTTTTAAGAGTTTTATAGTTTAGTTCTTAGATTTATATCTTTTATTATTTTTGTAGGAATGTTTTCCTAGGCCATTAGTTACAAAGACCATGTTTTCTGAGCCTTCTAGGCCAGACCTGTAATTCCAGCTACTTGAGGTTAAATTAGAAGGATCTCAGTTTCAAGGCCTGTCTAGGATGAAGTCTCAACATGGCCGCCTAGAGAAGAACGAAATGAGCATGACACCAAGTCATTCTAACATGGAAGGGGGAACTCTCATGGGGCCCAACATTTCACAAAAAAATTATAGGCAAATAAATAATTCTGAGAGTGGGAGAAATAGTCTTTTCCAGGGAAGAACTCTCCTCCCCTCAGCTGGTTATCCAATACCAAGTGGTCAGTCCTAAAGTCATACAAATACAAGTAGCATTATTGAGCAGATTCTGTTTATGGGCAGATTCTGTTATGGGTTGTTTAGGACTACATGTGTGTATATGTGTATAGCAGTGATTAAAGAAAACTGAGAGGCCATAACATTTGAGAGTAAGAGAAGGTGTACAGGATGGTTGGATAGAAGAAAGGGAAAAATGATGAAATTACAAAAATAAAGTGTACTAAAGTGTATATAAGCTCAGGGGTGGAATAGTTACCTAGCATATAAGTCTGGCTTCAACCTACCAGTATCACACAGGCTCCTTTTTATATTAAACTATCTTGGCAGAAAGATAGCCAAAATAAACTATAAGTATGAGTTTATTTTTTATTCCATTGATCTATATTTTTTTTTTAAGATTTATTTATTGTTATATGTAAGTACACTGTAGCTGTCTTCAGACACACCACAAGAGGATCTCAGATCTCTTTATGGATGGTTGTGAGCCACCATGTGGTTGCTGGGATTTGAACTCAGGACCTTTGGGAGAGCAGTTATTGCTCTTAACCACTGAGCCATCTCACCAGCACCCTATCTATATATTTTTTTTTCTTTTTCTTTTTTTGAGTCTCTCTGTGTAACTTTGGCTACCTTAGAATTTTTTGTACGCCAGGCTGACCTGAACTCAGAGATCGGATTGCCTTTGCCTCTCAGTGCTGGGTTTAAAGGCATGCACCACCATGTCTAGCTTGGAATTATATTGCATTAGGCATGCTATAAATATTTTTTAACCTTTTTATGAAATTATAATCATTAATATATTGAATATGCTGACATACATTTATGAATGTGGTGTATATTTAATTGATCTTGAAATTCTATGATAATGCAAATGCTAGTTTGTTTATTTTTCTGATTATTTGCTTGACAATCTGGATAGAGGAAAAGTATCTGTAGTTAAACAATTTGTTTCAGCTGGGCAGTGGTGGAGCTCACCTTTAATTCCAGCACTTGGGAGGCAGAAGCAGATGGATTTCTGAGTTCGAGGCCAGCCTGGTCTACAGAGTGAGTTCCAGGACAGCCAGGGCTACATGAGAAACCCTGTCTTGAAAAACCAAAAACCAAACCAAACCAAAACCAAAAACAACTTGTTTCAATAGAAAGTATGCTGGGGATTGAATCTAAGACAAATATTCTACTTAGCAGCTTTACCTCCAAACCTTCCGTTTGAATGACTAAAGTTTGTATTCATGTTAGAGAAACCAGCTTCAATGGTTCACTTCATGGTAGAAAAACATTTTCTCTTTTATTTTAAAGTTTATATTTTTCTTCTAGGTTTGACCACCTTCAGGGACACTTTAGTTGGTATGAATGGGAGAGTAGGTTTTGTTTCGGTTGCTTATGAGAGTTTGTGATGGTTTATTTTTATTTTTACAGTATTTTGATGGATATGCTGTCATGAAGGAATGCATTCTTTGATATACAAATTTATATTAATTTTGATACCAAAACATCTGTTTTACTAATTTTTTTTAATGGGTTGCTAAAAAGTTACTTGCAATTTGATTAGATTGCTATACTGAAACTAGTTAGGAATGCTAAAAAGAATATTTTGGTGGAAAACTTTAATTGACAAGGTATAATTAAATAATTTGGTTCAAATTAACTAAGTAGTGTAGACAAATAATGTTTCCTTTATCTCCTTAGGACAGCAGTGAGATACATTTCAAAGTGAAAATGACAACACATCTCAAGAAACTCAAAGAATCATACTGTCAAAGACAGGTTTGTATATTGTGACAATAAATACAGTGCTTTGCCAAAGGATGTTCTGTTTTCATCATTAGGAACTTAAGGAAAATGCCTAATGTTTTCTTTTCCTCTTGTGACCTTTTTCAGAATTTGAATTAATAGAACATTAGAAGTAATTTAAAAGTAACTCATTTTTACTGACTGCTCAGATGAGTATTTTGTCTGGATGTTTTGCATGTGGTATACAACAGTGAAGCAAGCCTTTTAGGTGATTACAGTGGGATTTCCCTGTTCTTATAACCATGAGCTTTAGGCCACATTACAAATTTAAATCTATAATTAATATATTTTCTTGGGGCTGGAAATATGGCTCAGCACTTAAGAGCACTAACTGCTCTTCCAAGGGACCTGGGTTGAATTTCCAACACCCACTTGGTGGCTCACAACCATCTGCAAATCCAGTTTTAGAGGATCTGACAGCCTCCTGTGGGCACTGCACATACATAGTACACAGATATACAGGCAGGGAAAACACATAAAAATAAAAAAACACGTATTCTTTATACATAATATAGATTGCGGCTAATTATATATCATGTTTTCAAACATACTTCAAGATAATTTCTAAGAATTAACTCCTTTAAAATTTTGTTTAGTTGTCTACATTCACACATTTTATACTCATAAATAATTAATAAAAATTGGGTAAAATGTTCTAGATCATCTTCAGCTACATAAAATATTGCAGGACAGCCAGGGCTACATATACAAATATGTGCGTGCGTGCGTGCATATGTATACATGATGTGTGTGCATATATATGTATACATATATATACATATATATGTGTATGAATAAAATTGGATGTGAGAATGTAATTTATGCTGGGTGTGGTGGGATACACCTGGAATCTCAACTCTGGTCAAGAAGTCAAGGTTATCTTCTACTATATAAGAAATCTGAGGCCAGCCTGAGTTGTATGAAAGCCTGTCTCATAAAACTAAAAGCAAGTTAAAAAACAATACATAGAGATAGCCAAGGTTGAATTGTTCATTTGTTTTGAGACAGAGTCTCTCTGCATAGCCCTAGCTGTCCTGGAACTCACTATGTAGACCAAGCTAGCCTGGAACTCTCAAGAGATCCTTCTGCCTTTGCCTCCTGGGTGCTGGGTGTCACCACACTTGGTATATTTTAATTTCTTTGTAGTTTGTTTCAGTTACAGTGTTTAAACACCCACAGATAAAAGTTTTAGTTTTTTTTTTTTTTGTTGTTGTTGTGGTTGTTTTAATTAAATTTTACTTATGGTGTTTTGCCTGCATGTATGTCTGTGCATTATGTCCATAGTGCCCTCAGATGCTGGAAGTAGGCATTGGATTCCCTCAGGACTGGATTAAGATAGCTGCCATGTGAGTGCTGGGAATTGAACCTGAGTCCTTTGAAAGAACAGCCAATCCTCTTAACCACCGAGCTATTTCTCTAGCCCATAAATAGGTCATTCTTGATTCATCTCCCCTTTAGCTATCATATTAAAATGGTTAAAAATATAAACATCTTTTGTAGCATTTAGACTTAACCTGGTGTGTATATACACACATATTACTGTGCCTTACCTAGCTATCTTTTTTGCATTATCAAATTCTTTGAATTTAATGTTTAAAACCAGTTTTGCTTATATAGTTAGAAGCTAGAAAGCATATCCAGATCCTCATTTTCTTTTATGCTAGCTCAGACTGAATGGGGAAAATGAACACAGTAGTGGTTCAAAGAATAGGCTTGCCAATCATTTTGAGCTGAAATTCTTAGCTAGCTCCTCTTATCTTCAGGCCTCAAGTTCCATAGTTGAAAAGTGAAGATGAGGAGATGACCTTCAGAGTCTTTGCAAAGAACATCATGACCCTATATAAAGTAGTATTTGGTACAGGAGGCTTGATAAGCCTTTCATACTTTATGCTGTTTCTTTTTCTTTTATGGTTTTATCATAGTTACTAATAACCTAAGATTTTTATACACAATTTCTTTTTCCTTCTTTTAGGGAGTTCCAATGAATTCACTCAGGTTTCTCTTTGAAGGTCAGAGAATTGCTGATAATCATACTCCGAAAGAAGTAAGTATGAAAAAGTTTGAGGGCTGGAGATATGGCTTAGCAGTTAAAAGCGCTGACTGCTCTTCCAGAGGTCCTGAGTTCAGTTCCCAGCAACCACATGGTGGCTCACAACATCTGTAATGGAGTCTGATGCACTCCTCTGGTGTGTGTCTGAAGACAGCTACAGTGTAATCATGTACATAAAAATAAATTAAAAAAAGTTTGAATTATAATAAGTAAACTTATTATAGTGTTTTTCAGGCTGTGGTCTGGCTATTCCAACAATGGCTGTCTACCAGTGGAAGGTCCAAGAATCCAGTAATTATTCAGTCCATGAAGTTGGATGTCTCAGCTTGTATTCTGAACAAGTGGGCTCTAATGCCAGTAAAGGAATGAACTTGCCAGGAAGCATGGGCAAGCAGGCAAAGAGCAAAAGTTTCAAGTCAAATGAGACTGTCAGGAGGAATGACAGAGCAGCAGGGCTAGAGAGGAAGGAAGTTGGGGTGAACATTGTTCAAGTATATGATATATATCTATGCAACCATGACAATATGTAATGAATATATGCCAATAAAATGACATGTATGTACATTAAAAAAAGAGCAGCAATTTCCTCCTTCCATGTCTTTTATATAAGGTGCCACCATAAGGTATGGCACATATTAAAGGTAGATCTTTCTACCTACAAGAGATTCAGTTTAAGTTAAGAATGGCATAGTGCAGATGTAGGCAGATCTGAGTAGGAGGCCAGAGTAGGTATATAGCAAGTTCAGGATAGTTTGGTTTACATAGAGAAATGCTGTCTCAAAAAAAAACAAAAACAAAAACAAAAACAAAACAAGGGTCTGAAGAGATGGCTCAACAGTTAAGAGCACTGGCTGCTCTTCCTGAGGACCCAGGTTCTATTCCAGTCACTCACATGGAGGCTTACAATCTCTAGTTCCAAGGGATAGGACACTTTCTTCTGGCCTCTGAGGATGCTGCATGCACACGGTGCACAGACGCACATATAAGCAAAACATGTGCACATAAAAGACAAAAAGGAAAAAAGGAAAAAAAAAATCCAGATTAAAGACTTAAAACTACTATTTCAGAAGACAAATCTCTCACAGGTGTGGCTGGCTGATTGAGTTTTAGTTAATTCCAGATGTCAAATTGACAACCAAGAATAGCCACCACAGTACCCTTTCCATTTGAATTAACCAATAACCTGGAAAGATGTGGTTGTCTAGATGGTGGTGGTACTCAGTTTTAATCCCAGTACTATGGAGGCAAAGGCTGGCTAATCTCTTTGAGTTGGAGGCCAGCCTGGTCTACAGAATGAGTTCCAGGACAGCCAGGGTTACACAGAATATGCGTGGCTACCCTTTAGATATTGGCCATTTTGAGTCCCTTCAACTTGGTACCTGTCTTGTTTTTTACTTTTCTTCACATTTTAAAAATTTTATTTTGAAATATTTTTTTAGTTTACAGAGAAGTTAAAGGACAGAAAAAAAAAAATCTGTTCTTTACCTTAATCTCCTTGTGCGTGTTGATGTGCCTGTGTTCCCCTTAATTCTTTCCAGACCACTTGAGATTAAGCATTAATAACTTCATGTTTTATGTTTTAGTTTCCCCTTTTCACCCTTCCCTTCATTTTATAAAACTGGAACTATTAAACAACAGCAGATAATTACATAATTCTTCTGTGTTAGAAGATCACTATTAAAACACAAATTAGGAAGCTGGGCACATGCCTTTAATTCCAGCACTCCAGAGGCAGGTGGATCTCTCTAAATTTGAGGCTACAGAATGAATTCTAGGAAAGCAAGGGTTACATAAAGAAACAACAAAAACAAACCACAAATTAGATGACTAAATAAGCCACTTAGGAATGATTCTCAGTATTTATCCAACTAAAATCCTTTTTTTTTTTTTTTCTTTTTTTTTTTTAAATTAAATGAGAGTATTTGGGGCTGGCGAGATGGCTCAGCGGCTCTTCCGAAGGTCCTTAGTTCATATCCCAGCAACCACATGGTGGCTCACAACCATCCGTGATGAGATCTGACGCCCTCTTGTGGTGCGCTGAAGACAGCTATAGTGTGTTATGCTGGAGCGAGTGGGGCCGGAGGGAACAGGGCCTGAGCGTGCAGAAGTCCTGAGTTCAATTCCCAGCAGCCACATGATGGCTCACAGCCATCTGTACAGCTACAGTGTACTCATACACATAAAATAAATAAATCTTTTTTAAAAAAATGAGAGTATTAGTTACATCTAAAAAATGTGTTTTAGAAAATAGACCATTGAACTATTAAACTTAAATCCCTGTTTTCCCTCTATCTCCCTCTCCTCTCCAGTCTTTTCTCCTAATCCTTTTCCTCCCCTATTTCCCCTCTTTTCTTCCCCTTTCCCTTTTGTCCCTTTCCCCTTCTCTTTTCTTTCTCCCTCCCTCTTTCCCCTTCCCCTTTCTTCCCTCCCATCCTTCCCTTTCCTCTCCCCTCCTTTCCCTATCCCTCTCTTTTCTCCTCTCCTCTCCCTGCCGTCCTTTCTCCCCTATTTCTTTCCCTTCTAGTCTGTGTTAGAACAATCTCTTGGGTTTGTACCTGCTGTGCAAATCCTATTTTTTGTTTGCTTGGATTTGTTTGTTGTTGCTCTTAAGGGTTTTTTTTTTTTTTAATTTTTTAAAAAATATGGAACGTTTTTGCGTGTCATCCTTGTGCGGGGGCCATGCTAATCGTCTCTGTATTGTTCAATTTTAGTGTATGTGCTGCCGAAGCGAGCACGCTCTTAAGTTTTTTGAGACAGGGTCTCAGTACGTATCCTGGACTGTTCTGGAACTCATAATGTAGACAGGCTGCCTCAAACTCATAGAAATCTATTTGCCTGCCTCTGGCTTTTGAGCACTGGGATTAAGCTACATATCACCATGCCTGTCTTTCTACAGTTTTTTTGAGACAATCTCATGTAGCCAAGGCTGGTTTGGAACTAACTGAAGATGGCCTTGAATTAATATATTTTTCTTTTCTTCCAGCTGGGAATGGAGGAAGAAGATGTGATTGAAGTTTATCAGGAACAAACGGGGGGTCACTCGACGGTTTAGATAATTCTTTTTATTTTTTATTTTTTCCTTTTCCCTCAATCCTTTTTTATTTTTAAAAATAGTTCTTTTGTAATGTGGTGTTCAAAATGAAAATTGAATACTGGCACTCCATCTCTTAGAACATCTGGTAATCTGAATTCTAGTGTTCAATATTCATTATTGGTTGTTTTTGTTGTGCTGATTTTTGGTGATCAGACCTCAGCTCCCTTAATACTGCCCTTCTTCCTTTAAGAAATTTCATGTGTGCACAGAGGGGCCACCCTTTTCAGGACTGTGCATTTTCAGGTGGTTTGTGATGATAAAAAGATTGACCAATGGGAGCTTTCCTATGACCTTTCAATTGGCCCTGAAGTTCCAGCAAGTGGGTGCTTCACTCCTGGACTGTGCTTCAGTGGGAGATGGGAATTTCTCAGAGAACTGAACTGTGGAAAATGACCTTTCCTCAGCTTGAAGCTACTTTAAAATCTGAGGGTCTGGACCAGAAGAACAACATCATGTTTGTAGTCAAGATGACAGAAACAGTGAGAGTAACAGCTAACTCCAAAGGTGGCTTCACTGGAAAGAAAGAATCTTGAGCAAGACAGTATTGTCAGATGATCCCAGGAAAGTTCTAATTTTCATCAGCAGTTAATAAAGTTACTCATACAGAAGTGTACACAACAGACACTGCTCCTTTTGATTCTGTTTGTACTTTTTGGCCTGGGACATGGGTTTTCAAGGGACATCGTCTGTACCAGCTTCATTCAAATAAACAATATTTGTAAAAACCGTACTAAAGCTCCTTTTATTTTAACCATGTAGGGAGAAAAGTGAAAATGCCCCAGATAGGATTTTCTTGCATGAGTATATCTTTAGTACTGTGCAGTGATGACTTGAATGGCTTTGAAGCATTAAAGTTTCTAGAATGCCTTCTGAATCAAGAATTTAGTTACTGTCACAAAGCCTTTTTAAAAACTCACTGTTTTTAAATCTTTAGATTGTGCTATTCCTGGATAGCTGAACATAAGATATCATTACTGGTTTTATTTTTTTCCCTCTTAGATTACTTTTAAAGTCCCAATGACTCATAGAATTTAGTATATATATGTACACATCCAGTTTTATGGTATTGAAAATACAGTGCCATCTGACTACTTAAGTAAAGCCTATTGCATGTGCATTTTAATAACTGTTAAAGCTTACATACTCTTCTCAGGTAACTTACTCAAAAAGCAATTGCCTTGAGAAACTCTTACATTTGACCCTAGCTTTAAAATTATTTGTATTGTACAAGTTGGAGTTTTTTAGACCGTCATCTGGCATTTGCTATTATAATTTTAAATATTAACTGGAAGTTAGGTTCAATTGTAGAAAATCTTTGAGTTGTATCACTTGTCAAGATCAAACGACAGACCTGATTGCTTATTTGAGCTATCCAGAATTTATGACTATATAGTTAAGCATTATAATTTGTTTGCATTTCTAAATGAAGTCTCAGCATTTAATGGTGAAGTTAAGTTGTAGAAATAACTTTTTGTGTGTGTGGAGGTGGGCTGTCTTCTAAAGTAATTTCTCTTCTGTTGGCCTAAAAATATGTTCAACTGGTATACTAATGCTGTTAAAATAGACACTTGGAAGCAAAATTTAATAGATGATATTTGAAAGGGACCCTGCGTCCTATTATAGTAGCCATTCTATGTCATGCATGAGCGCAGCATCCTAGATGTGCAAAAGAAGGGAGAAAATAAAAGCAGCAGCAGCAGTCTCCTTGCATGTGGATTCTGAGTGTACTGATTGGCTCAGTACTCATGACTGCAAGTAGGCTGGCAAGCAGAAAACAGGGTGACATTTAAATTCACAGGTATTATCCATAGTGTTGGGCTATTTTATTTTACGTGAAACAAGATGTTACTCTATTCCTGCAGTATAGAATGGAAAACTAGCTGAGTTTCTTGGCTGGAGAAGTATAATACCTGAATGAAGCAAATACCATGTATTAATGCCAATAATAGATCCCACAAATACAACATATTTGCTTTGTACAGGAACTGGAGGGAATTACCTGTGGACAGTGTGATAATTAAATCTTCATTGTCAACTTGCTTGGATTTAAAATCACTCTGGAAAGACGTTTGATGTGTGTCTAGAAAGGTAGGGATTTCTAACTTGAGTGTAGGCCCTGCCATTCTTTGGGGTCCAGGACTGAGTAAAGAGGATAAGGTGAGACAAGCACCAGCATTCATATTTGACTTTACTACTAATACAGGGTGACCAACTACTTAACTCTATAGGGTGTGTGTATGTGTGTGTATGTTTTGGTGAAGTAATGAGAAGACCTTTGGGTGTCAAAGGCAGGCAGATCTCTAAGGTTAAGGCCAGTCTGGTCTACAGAGAGTTCCAGGATAGCCAGGGCTATTACACAGAGAAACCCTGTCTCAACCAAAAAAATTCAAAAAACCAAATACTGCTTAGTTTAATATCCTTTTATATTTTATTTCTAACAATCTATTAATGAGCATCCTGTGATGCTTTGTTAAAAGAGATGATTATAGACATTAAACGAGTTGTTAAGTGACTTGAGACTTCTGATAGGATGATTAGAATTTTATGAGTAGGTTCTTCAAAGCACAATTGGGAATAAAATCTCCTTTGTTCTCAAGGATCAAAATAATGATGGAATTTCTGAGGTGATGAAATAGTTCTATTTCTTTGCAGATGTAGTCCCCAGCCACTACATATGGCCATTGAGCACTTAACTGTGGCTAGTATGATGGAACGATGTTTTAGCTTTAACAGCTACACACTAGCAGGTGGCTCCCTTACTCAAACATGCTGCTCTAGATCTGCACTTTGAGGATTGAGAGAATTTCCTCACAAAACATTTTGGTCAGCTGAACTTGTATCAAGTGATTCTGAACATGCCTTTGAAGTTTGTGTTAGATTTTCAGGATGAAATTATAGTTTTACCATATAGAAGGATATATAATTAGCCCCTCTTAGCTTACCTAGAGTTACTGCAATTTTTATTTACCTTCAACTCTTGAACACAGTGAAATATATAAAATATCCTAAGACTTAGTATCTCCAACTGGAACTATGTAATGGTAGTTTAGACACTAAAGCTTTTGAGCTTATGTAGTCCTAAAGAAAACAAAATGGTTTAGGCAAGTGAAAAGTTAATTGGATCATTATGTGGAGTGCAGGGATGCTGGGAATAGAGAGGTTCCAGGGTAAAGAAAGTCCTAGGTATGGTTGAGATGAAATGGAACTAACAGAACTTAGGCTGGAGCTTTATTATAGAAGTATAGCTTTTTTTGTGTCACCACTTCTCAACTTACATTTTTTTTTTCTTCTAGCCCTACGGCTTGGGGATTTGTAGGGACTGGAAGTATGAGTAGACCCATGGTCTGGAAATGTTCTGTGTCCACTGTAGACCATTGGCTTCTTTAGAGAGTTCTTGATGAAAATGAAGGTGTTTGTCCAAAGCAGCTTTTTGCCTAAGGAGACAACCCCACCCCCAATTCAGAAAATGATTAAGCATTTAGTTGGTAGCGTTTTAGATCTGGGTTGGGTGATTACCAGGTTTGGGCTGTTGGTTGTGGGTTTTAGTGGAAGATCATTTGGGGGCATCATGAGATTCCTATTACAAAAGTAAAAAGGAAGACATAATTTTTAGTTATTAAACTTGTGTTGCTGGAAGAGACTCCCAGGCTTGCTTTATTTAGGGTCTTCTGTTTTTTGTGATAGTATATCTTAGGGTAACCCTTGGCTGTCCTGGAACTTGCTATTTAGACCAGTTGGCTTGGAAATTCATGGAGATCCGTCTGTCTCTGCCTCTGCTTCCTAAGTGCTGGGATTAAAGTAGATTCCTTTGCTTTAGACTTGAGGAAACAGAGCAGTTAAAGTACAGAGACAGATGTCAAAGATGCAGATGATGTCAAGTCAGTCGGCAATGGATTCTAGTCCTTGGTGGAGCGAGACCACCCACTGCTTTCAGGTACCTGGACTACTTTTATATAATCACTTTAGTACCTCCATGACGACTGTCAGGTTTTCTTGGAAAGTTGGGGTTCTAGTCTCATTACTTTGCTTTTTATCTCATTACTACTATTATGTTCTTACTACACATGATGTCTGCCCTGCTGAAGCTGAATTGGGATCCTTCCAATGATCTATTTTCTAATTCCCTTAACAGCTGTAGAAAGTCCAGGGAAGGTACAACTCAAGATTAATGAAAAGTCTTGACAGTTGTGGTGCCTTCTCTTTCTGGACCTCTTAAAGAGTCTTATAGATTCAATTTAATTAGTGGAAAATTATAACTCAAGGGGAGAAGTGTTTACATTTCATGTTGGAAACATGGTTTTCCAGGCTGTCCATCTATCTTTCAAGAGGTTGTACTTTTTCTGTCAGGTTTTTTTTCCTTTTTTTTCTTTTTTTCTTTTTTTTCTTTTTGGTTTTTCGAGACAGGGTTTCTCTGTGTAGTCCTTCCTGGCTGTCCTGGAACTCACTCTGTAGACCAGGCTGGTCTCGAACTCAGAAATCTGCCTGCTTCTGCCTCCCAAGTACTGGGATTAAAGGCATGTGCCACCACCACCCAGCAGAAAAGTGAAATCTTTATTGGTACCTGTGAGAGCATCTGTAGTTGAGCTGGGCAGTCTCGAAAAACCTTACTGCAGCTCCCCCAGTACTCTGCCAAGTAGGGAGCCTTTCTCTTCTGCCTCCCAAGTGCTGGGATTATAGGCTTGTACTACCACACCTGGCTTGCCTTTTCAGTGGCTTATGATTGTAAAGGATCAAAAACAAATGTTTTTGGCCCTAGGTAAGTTAACTTTGTATAATTTCTCCTAATGTGATACGCATTAGTTCTGGTCTCTGCCTTCCTCCCTGACTTCATCCAAAGGTCCACTTGTTCACTCTCGTTCCAGCAGTGCTGAGCTTCATATTGATTCAGCACTGAGTCTCATTGCTGTTCTCACCCTGTTCAGTTACTGCTGTTTCCTGAAATATTCATCTACATTCTTGTATGGTTAACTCTGTGTTATTAAAATCTCACCCTTTATGACATTTCTTATGAGAGGCCTTGCTGTGGGCAACCAATCTAAAATAAGCTTTCGGTCACAATTTAAAGTGTTTCTGCTTAGCATTTTGTTGGTAGGTTAAAAAGCAAAACATTTTCTTTTTCAGTACCTCTTCATCCTTAATCCTAGAATGTAAATACCTACTTCTGAATTCCTAGAGTCTACAGTTTGCATAGTGGGTCTGGTATTGGCCATAAGTCATTTCTTGGTCCTGATCAAGATCTTGCTTCTCTTTCACTAGGGAGTTAAACCCAGCACATGATGCAAACTCTACCACCCTGCTGTATACACTAGCCCTGGTATTTGTTTTTATTGTTTGTTTTGATTTGGGATTCACTTTTATCTGCAAACCAGAAGATAAAGATAAATGATCTCCAAATTTCCATCAAGCTTCAATACATTCCATAAACCAATCCTGCCCTGTTTGGAGCTGAAGAATGGCTCTGTGTGTTTTAGTCTTTCTAGCCATGTTGAGGAAACTGCTTTAAAGGCAGTGGTCAGCATTGCCACTGGGCCTTCAAGCCTCAGAACAAGCCCTGACAGCAGTTGTCCCAAGTACCTGATTTGCTCCTGGGCTAGTTTTGTGGCTTCTTCCAGAGCTAGCTTTGCTGCTTCCTCTTCCTGTTTCCTCCTTTCCTCAGCCTCCTGCCTAGCTTTCTCTTCTGCAGCTTGTTTCTGCCGCTGGTACTCCAACCGTTCTTCCTCGGCCATTTCCATCAGGCGTTTCTGCTCTTCTGCTGACTGCATCTCCAGCTCCTTCTGCCTTTGCTTCTCTGCCTCTGCAGAACAGAAAGAGCTGGACTCAGCCGGGGCATCACTAGAACAGCTAATATTTCTGGTCTACCCTTTTAATCTGCCAGACCCTCTGTGGGTTTACCAATCCAAGTCCCCTGTCAAAGCACCAATGCACATTAAAAAACCTTAGGGAAGATTTTTCCAAGCGTCTGTTGAGTTCATGGGATAGTGTACTGTTGTGTAGGGAGGAGTGTCAGACCAGCATCTAGACACAGCATCTAGAGAGTGCTTACTTAACTAGACTCTCTAGAGGAAACAGCAGGAATTGATCGCAGCATCATCTACCTTCATCCTGAAAAGTATGCCGGGAAGATTATCTGATCAACACTTGAAGGTGTGTCTAAAGCTCTCCAGGTATTTTCGATTGCAAGAGGAAGGTAGCAGGCAGAGAAGTTTGAGCTGACAAAGACAATTATTGAAGCAGGAGTCCTATTCTGTAGTTGTTTCTACGTCAGTCTCCTGTTCATATTCCATCCCTTCATTTCAACCCACTGTAGCCAGACAGAATTATTCTGGAACAAAACTTAGCTTATACCTGGAGTATTTTGTGCACCAAGGCCTAGGACAGGAATAAAATTGCTTGAAGTGGGTTTAAAATTTTGGTCCAAGGGATGAGAGATACAAAAAGCTCAGGAATTCTCTTACCAGCTCTCTCTGTCTCCTCCTGCTGCTTTTTTCTCTGTATTTCTTGCAGTTTCCTGCGGAGCTCCTCTTGCTGCTGCCGTGCTCTCTCCCGGGCTGCCTGCAACTGGAGCCTCCGTTTTCTCTCTGCTTCCTCCTGCTGCTGCCGTTCCTCCTCCAGTCTCTGCTTTCTCAGGCTGAGAACACAGGAGGTGTCAGAGGAATGGCAGAAAAATGGCCTAACCAACTGACAATTGACTTTATAGCATTTAGTTCCCAGGAAGCACCCCTTCAGAGAACAGGTTTTCTACAGTCTGGATTGAAGGGCAGAGAGGTAAGCAACAGGTCTAGAAGAAGAAACCTAGAAGTTTCAAGTCAGTGCTCTTGCTAATGATGTAAGAGCCTTAAATTCTCTGTACTTTCTTTTCTATTCTTTTAAAAAACATTTCCTAAAGTGTGGGTTCTGGAATTCTTGCCTCATGGGGTTGTAGGGATAAGGTTAGCATGAAGACAGGTGAAAGGACCAGTGCAATGCGGACAGTGAGAGGAGCTTGATAGACTGGGCCCAATCTTAAAGCCTTTCCAGGAATTTCCAGTAAGCATCTATCTTGAGTAACCCACGTGATCAAGACAGTGTCTTATTCTTATCTCTGGTCCAGGCTGTTCCTGTGATTTGGTGTCAGGTCATGAGCCTAGCACTGAGCTGTGCCCCTGGGGAAGGTTTGCCCTGCCTTGTGTCTCTGGGCTGTTGGCCCACCGGATCTCCTCGGTGCGTCTTTGCTGCTCCAGCTCCAGGTCCTCCTTCATCTTCTCTGCTTTCTCCAGCTGCTCATGATGGAGCCGAGTCAGCTCCTCCTGTTCCCTTCTCTTTTCCACCTCCAGCCACCTCATCTCTGCCTTCTCTATTCGAATTTTGTCCCGAGAAGCCTTCTCCTGCTGCTTCTTATCCTGGAGGGCCTAAGAGACCAGTGTGTTATCAGTGTAAGGGATACAGACCCACGCAGCTGTGGGTTTTTTCTAACTAGAGATAGAATCCTAAAGCGGATTCCACATTCCCGCCACTGCAGCATAAACTGCTTCTGCCTACCTGGCTATGGGGTTGGACTAACCTACAATTAAGAGCACAGATTTTCTGATACAGTCTTCTTCACGGGCTAACAAATTTTGATGATCTAGAAAATTCTGCTCACAGATCAAAATCATCATCCATTATGCAGAGCAGAATTCTCTTCTGTGGTCTAGGCAGCTGAGAAGGTCTAAGGATACTAAGGAGAAGAGATCCCTGAAACTTTTGGGAAAAAAAAAACTGTGCTATTAAATAAATAAGCAATTGGGCTGGAGAGGTGGCTCAGTGGTTAAGAGCACTGACTGCTCTTCCAGAGGTCCTGAGTTCAATTCCCAGCAACCACATGGTGGCTCACAACCATCTGTAATGGGCATCTGATGCTGTCTTCTAGTGTGTCTGAAGACAGGGACAGTATACCCACATACATGAAATAAATAAATAAATCATTAAAAAAAGAAAAGAAAATAGATTTAAATAAATAAGCAATTATTTAAAAGAGTGACAAGAATTTTGAACTTGGAATGAACAAACCTAAGGCCAAGTCTTAACCACTGGATGGTTGTGCAGCATCTAGCAATTGGCACTTAACTTGTAGCTTTGGTCTCGAGGCCTGCAAACTGAGGCTCATAACATTTGGCTCATAAATAAATAAATAAATAAATAAATATTTTTTAAAAATAAAAAAATAGCCGGGCAGTGGTGGTGCATGCCTTTAATCCCAGCACTTGAGAGGCAGAGATAGGCAGATTTCTGAGTTCGAGGCCAGCCTGGTCTACAGAGTGAGTTCCAGGACAGCCAGGGCTATACAGAGAGACCCTGTCTCGAAAAAATAAGTAAATAAAAATAAAAAAATAAATGTGGATGTAAAAATTAAGTGAGGTGCAGTAGTGTTCACTGTGTGCAAATGTATTTATAGAGGCTTGGTCTGTATGCTATGCTGTTTGAAGATATTTTTGGAGTACAAAGGCTCTAAAATACAGTTGTGTGTCTTAGTGAAGATTCCAACAGCAGAAGAAACATGGGCTAAGAGATGATGTATGTGGATGCCATTCTTTATGACTAATTCCAGAGAATCCCAAGTTTCCTCATTCAAATTTTTTAAGATTTATTTAATTTATTTTATGAATATGAGTACAGTATTGCTGTCTTCAGACACACCAGAAGAGGGCATCAGATGCCCATTACAGATGGTTGTGAGCCACCATGTAGTTGCTGGGAATTGAATTCAGGACCTCTGGAGATCAGTCAGTGCTTTTTTATTTTTATTTTTATTTTTTTGGGGTTTTCAAGACAGGGTTTCTCTGTATAGTCCTGGCTGTCCTGGAACTCACTCTGTAGACCAGGCTCAGTCAGTGCTCTTAACTGCTGAGTCAGCAGCTCTCCAGCCCTTCTTCATTCAAGGCCACTGGAACAAAGCAACTCATAGGAAACACCCTGTGAGAAGAGGTGTATGTGTGTGAACTGTCCGGTTCAGCTGTGTACCATACCCTTTGTCATGTGTCAGGCCGAGGTAAGGGATGTGGCTTGGTTCTAACAGCCTGTGTGTCTACTGTCCTCTGTCCCAGTGAGACCTGTACCTCTCACAGATGGCTGCCTATTCTTTAGAGTTGGCTATATTCCCTGGCAATTTGGAGCATCACATAATGCCTCACCCACTTCAGAGAGCTGAAGCCTCTCTCCTTGTGTCTTTGATCTGGTCTGACTTTTAACTAGGGTCAGAAGGTACCAAAGCAGAACATGTAAGACCGCCACATGATAGGGCTGTTTCAGAAACTACAGCCTACTTACATCTTTTCCTTTACACCAACAGTTCTGCCAAGTGAGGACAGAACCTCCTCGGGTGAGAACACCTGTCCATACCTTGGAAGGGTCTCCATGGCCTCTCTCCTCTTCAGATTCCATGTCACTAGTGACATCTGTGGCCTGGGTGGGTGATAATCTTCCATCTATAGCAACCTGACTATCCAGAGCATCGAGTTCAAGAGAAAGCCGCTTAGCGGCAGAGCGTGAGCGGAGTCGTCCAGCTGCAGAGTGTGAGCGGAGGAGCCCTCGATGTGAGGTGCCACCTGCTTCCTTGGAGTTGGTGATGTCTGACTTGCTCAGCCCTGCTGCCATCTCCATATTCCTCTCTTTATGCGTCCTTTTCATTTTGCTTCCCAGTTTCTTTGCTTTTGGAGTTAGCTCTGATTTCTTTTTAGTTTTTGAATGCTTTGGCTTTCCTGGGGGAAACAATTGGGACAGAGGTATGGCTGAGTAGAAGAGGCAGGACCTCTACTAATTCTGCTTAGTAACTTTTTTCTGAGACTGGGTCTCTTCATGTAGCTCAGGGTATCCTGGAACTCATTATATAGAGCAGACTGGCCTCAACCTCATAGAGATCCTTATACCTCTGCCTCTCACGTGCTGGCATTAGAGGAGTGTGCCTGCCACCACACCCAGCTTGTTAATAACTTTTAAAATTAAGCATACAGTAGGATAAACTGGTGTGCATATTTCTGAATTCACCTTCAGATTCTGGGTGAATAGAATCTGCTTTGTAACAATGATTTGAGAAAAGCAGCCCAGCAATATATTTAGATCAATAAAGATTCAACCATCCAGAAATAAAGAAATTATTCAATAAAGATTCAATTCCAGCCCCATAAGCAAAGAAAAGTCCCAGCTCACCCTGACCTACAAAGGGGGGGGGGGTGGACTCCAGGGGAGGATTTTGGCACACTGAAAAGTCCTGCCCTGAGGTCACAGCACTAACTGGGGGAAGTTCAATTCTCTGAGGGTCAAGGGCTTTTGTTTTTCCTATTCCTGCAATACTAAAGGCTAGACAAATGTAGATTCAGCAAGACTTTAAAAAGCAAACTTTAAAACCAGATCAGCCTCCAGGGATGTATCTAGTATTGTTTAAAGGGTCTCGATCCTGTGGATCCTGTGGATCCTGTGGATCCTCTCGGGAGCAGCAAAGGGTAGGCGTGAGTTTTAGGCTAACCAGACTTTCAGAAGCATCCCAGGTCCTTGTAAGGTGCGAAAGGACTGGGAGGGGTGAGAGGCATCTAGACCTCTTCTCTGAATGCTCACACCGCCCATCTGGGCAGCCTCTTTCTGAGATGTTTGGGACAAGAAGCATTTCGGATTGGGGATAATATGTGGTTTTAGAATATTTACCCATAATATAAAATGTGTATAATATAAAATCGTGGGGATGGGATCCAAGTCTAATTTGTTAATGCAGTTTGTTAATGCTTCATACACATATTTGACCCTCAGCCTCAAGGTAATTACATGTTATTCAGATTCAAAATAAAACTGTAGGACAAATACCCGGCAAGACCTGACTTAGCGTGATCACGAGCCCTGTATAGTATTTTTAGTGAGGTCAGCCCTATATAGTATTTTTACTGAGAATCTACTGCTGGCATCTCGTTGACATTCAGAGAGTTTTAGACTTGGGGAAATTCTGCATTTCAGCTTTTCAAATTACAGACTTCCGCTCGTAGTTACTAGCTCATAATGGCAGCAGTGATGCTGTGCATTGGGACTCATGGGTCCCTGGGTCCATCCACCTTCACTCTGATGTCACCTGCTTATCCTCTCTCTGTCTTAGGCACCCAGATAGCATGGTATCACTCAGTGCTGTTATTATCGTCCCCTCTCATGATCATCCCAGGTCTCTGCTCAGCCTTGGCTTCCTCTGTCCATGTGCACTGACACACTGTTATGAAATTCAGCTGCAGAGTGAGCATAGCCAGGTAGAAGCCAAGCTCTTTCTCCTTGCCTGTCAGTATATTTGCACATATATCAAATGTGTATGATATAAAACCCTGGAGATGGAGTCCAAGTCTAAGTATGCGATTTGCTAATGCTACATACACATTTTTGGCCTTCACAGGCAGTTTCTCACAGGCATACTTTCTTACCTCCAGCAGCCTCTGCTTGCCCCAGGCCCCTTCCTTCCCTCTCTTTCTTGGGAGCTTTGGCCTGGTGTGTCTTGGTTCTTTTCTTCCTCTTAGCCTTGTCAACCAAATCCCTTCCCTAAAAGGAGAAATTTAGGAAGAGGACTGTATTCCATATAGGAATAATTTCAGAGGAGAGAAGAGTAAGAAAAGCCCTTTGTGGCCTGTTTTTTTTTTTTTTTTTTTTTTTTTTTTTTTTTTTTTTTGATGTTAAGTCATGGTCTGCAGAGCTTGAAGCAATGGAGGCTGTTTTCATGTTTGTGAGACAGTGCTGCCACTGTTGATCAACGGACTGAAATTAGAGCTGGCTTTATTCACTGCTGCATCGAGTACTAACTTTGAGAAGAGCCCAGGCAGGCAGCAAGAGCCGTGCCAGCCTTCACCTTTCCCTTGGGATGGGAACAACATGGAGGTCTCCACTAAAAAAAGATGGCAGAGTGGGCCCATGGTTACCCACTTGCATTTTTGTTTGGCAGTGGAGCCCTTGTCCTTCAGGAAGATGCAGCCTAGCCTAGTGCAAGAGGCAGGACCTGTGAGCAGAGCATCATTGGGCCTCAGCCCTCACTGCCCACCCCTCTAGGCAGGTGCTCTTATCTATCAGGCAACCTGCAGACTTCTACGTGGAGCCTTGGAGGGGTTCAGGCAGGGCTCTGGACCAGATTCTTCATGCTCACACTCACGTGATTGATGGCAACTAGAGTCTTCTGGTTGAGCAGTTTTGGTCTCTTTTTCTTCTTTTTCCTTGGAAGAAGAGATGTAGTCTCAGATCCCAGCTTCTTTGGGAATGCAGGCTCATGTTCTATAGGTCCCCTGTGCGGGTGGTGCGCATTGTAATCTCTGTCCCTTTGAAAAGAGCAAGCCAGCAGACAAGCTGAATGGAGCAAGCCAAGTGGGAGTGAAGAGGGCATGTGAACAAACGCCCACAGAGCAGCTGTGGCAACTGTTGGGATATTTGACATGTGCAGGTAAGATAATCTCCTCATATTTGACATATAGGGAGATGGTGGTCTTCGTGTGTGTGTGTGTATGTGTGTGTGTGTGTGTGCGCGCGCGTGCTCCTTAAAGTAAGCCCTAAAACATAGACAGATGGCAAAATAGTTTGCTTCTTTTCATTGCATGTTTCTACCTTTGAGAGCTTGTTTGGAGGTTTTAGCAGGGAAATTCAACTGTAACTCCTGAATACCCTTGACCAAAGAAAAACAGGCTCTCCTCTATTGGGGGAAGTTGTCCTCAGGAGTGGGGCTGGCAGCCTGGGGAGGGATCGACATGGAACAGTGAAGGAGGAAGGGGACACCCACCTAGCCTGAGCAATGGAATCAACCCTGGAAGTCAATGAGTGGGGCAACATGGCACAGTCAGATCACGCTCCCATTCCATGCCTTTAATTAACAACAGAACCACACATCTGAAATGTCTTCTATCAAAGGCTTGGCTGGAAAAGGAGAAGTGACCTTTCCGAAAGATGATCTTGGAAATATGCAGCTGGCCCAATCATTCCCCTGGCATCCCTGAGTTTCATTCTTAATTGGATTCAGCTACTACAAGATCATGTGTGCCCTGTCTTGTGTGTCCCATTGTCATTGCTATCACTGACCTGTGTGCCTGCTGGGTGCTGGGCCTAGTCTTTTTCTTTTTCTTTCAATGTATATACTGCAGCATGCTATCCCAGGGCCTTAATGTGGAAACTTAAAAAAATGTTTGTTGAGTGAGGTGGTTTGAATGTCCTGTAAATACATGAGTCTTTAAGTCATTCAATGTCACACTATAAAAACTCACAGAAGTCTAGGTTAGAATTTGGTGCCAGGGAAACTTCTATTTTCCCCAAGGAACAAGGAGGCTGCAGTGAGTGCCACAGACCTGACTACATTGCTGCTTTTCTCTTTTTTCATTTAGGAATCTGTGTTAAATCTGAATTTTAGTCACAATAACTGTAATGAAATTTGTATAGTGTTTTATCCCTTTTATTGTCCTCTTGATTAAAAAAAGAATTGTTTGATTATTTTATTGGTTTTGGCTAAGGGAAGGGGAGCTGTAATAACTGTTTAATAAAATATGTTGAGGAAAAAGGGATAGAAAATAAAAAACCAAACTCTTTAGTGGGCTACCTTGATAATCGAGGCTCCCCTCTCCTTTTGCTTCTGTTTCTGCACCAGACCTTTTGAGCTAAGAAAGTCGTTATATTGCTGGTTTCAATCAACCCTGGCTCTTGGAGTCCACAATATGGTCTAGTTCCAGCTGGTAGCAAAGAAGTCTACAGCAAAGGCCACAACCAAAGGAGACTGAGGACAAAAGACCAGGCCAGGTTGCCTGGGCTGTTGGCCAATGAGCTCATAGAAAGCATATAGGGAAGGTGTTCCTGTGTTGGTGGGGGTAAGTAGAAGCCACGAATGTGTCTGGCCAACTTTATTCTATCCAGAGTTAATGAACTCTGAAGAGAGGAATCAGGGTAAGTTGATTGTCCAAAGCCTTCCAGAGTCTCAGTAAACCTCAGGTGCATGGACACACAAAAAAAGCTGCTTCTAGATGGTTAAATTTTACCCCTCCCCCGCACATACACACCTAAGCACTTGGGGGTGGGGGTGGGGTCGTGGTTTGAAGCAGCTCACTCATCAATACAAAATCTACCCAGGAGCCTCTTTCCTTTAAACCCAACTGCCAGCATGTTATCTCATGAAACAAAACAAAAAGCCAAACAGGGAAAAACCAGAAGGCACATTAATGAAAACAAAAGTCCAAGTCACACTTGGCAAGTTGCACACTTACATGTTCTTTAAGGTGTCAGTCTCAAAGGGCTGCTGGTACTCAGCCCGGGAAGTACTGAGGGGGTCAAGGGTCACATTCCTGGGTTCTGGGTCTGTGAAAACAGAATCCTCCATCAGCAAATAACCCAGGAAGTTTCCCCAGAAGGAAATCAGGCAAGAGGAAATTTCTTCTCCAAGCTGTGAGCCACGCAGACGAGAGAGAGCAGCAAACCTGTGTGGGGACCAGTGCTGGCTTGTGGCAAGTGAGTGACATTAAACTTACTAAAATATCCTCTAGGGAAGTGACAGTATGTGTCTAGAACCAGAAAACTATTTTAGCCTGTAATCAGGACTCTCACCTGGGTATTTGTCAGATGGAAACACTTCAAAAGGAGAAGTCAACTTTTATAAAAACATATTTATTTTATTTGTTGGGAATGAAAAATAAGAGACAGTTTAACAGACTTGGGAAGTGACTTATATATGAGGGTGGTACTTGAGATTATAGGTAAGGGCTAGGAACAACTCAGAGTAGAACTTTCTCTTTGTGTTCCATCCTTAGTATCACTCAGAAGATTAATAAATAGGAAAGAAAAGAAAGAAAGTAAGTTATGCCTAAAAAATAAATACTGAAAGTATGGAAGGCATTTATGTTATAACAACAAAAAACATATAGGCTATCGAAAAGCACTAGAACTCATTAAAATCTAGAGGAGGCAGGAGGATTGCTTTGTACTCCAGGCCTGCCAGAGTTAACATTCAGACACGCCTTTAATCCCAGCACTTGGGAGGCAGAGGCAGGTGGATTTCTGAGTTCGAGGTCAGCCTGGTCTACAGAGTGAGTTCCAGGACAGCCAGAGCTACACAGAGAAACCCTGTCTCGAAAAACAAAACAAAAACAAAACAAAAAACAAAACAAACAAACAAAAAACAAAAAACAAACAACAATCACAAAAATCTAGATGGTTAAGCATGGAAGAGAAAATAGACAAAAGAATATTATGTTAGACTAGAAGATTTAAGCATGTTTAAATCGTTTTCTTAGAACCCCAGTGTGGTTATGTCACTAAAAGCAAACTGCTTTAAGCAGTGTCATCCTTGTGGGGAAGGCTTATGCACATCACACTGCCAACCTTCTCATGCATGCTCAAGCATCCTCCAGTGTTCAGCTGATCTGATTGTGCTCCCCTCCCCCCAGGGCTCCTTTGTAACTGGGTCCCCCTTTGCCATTCTCACACATTCCGGTGGGTGATACTCTCTCACACATCACCTCCAGGCTTTGGAGTGGGGAGAGACTATTAATGTCCAATGTGACTGAGGAATGTACCTGGGAGTTTCTTTTGCTTTCTGTATGTGACATTATTGGGTAGTAGGAGATGATTACAGTACCTGAGGTATCTCCATGACAAGAGGACCTCTTGAGAATTTCTTGAACATGACTGCCTAGGAGTAGGGAAGGAGACAGGACGGGACATGACACATTCTCATTGAAGGCACGCCCTGCCTTGTACTTTTTCTGAACTTGGGTACAGAGCACAAGATGACCACGAGGGGGCGCAATTGTACTGTCCAGAAGTGGAGACTGACACTGGTGTTACTCCATTTGTGATCAGAACTGAATCTTAGAATGGGTGTGTGAGCCAGAGAAGGTTTCTTCCCCTTAGTAAAATAACTTGGTATTTAGGCATTGAATTTTGACATCTATAAAATATTATAAAGATGCAGAGTGTAGAACAAAAACCTTGTGTACTCATTACCCATGTTCTTCCCATTTAGTCATGTGAGATTTGAATAGTCTCACATGTTTGATTTACATTTTCCCAATAAAGAAATGAAGTATTTATTTATGGAAGAATCAAGACTTTATGGAAGAAAAGAAGTAGAGATATGTGGAAGAGCCAGTGGTATCATGTATCAAGAGAGCGAGCCAGGAAAGTTGAATTGGATTTATAACAACCTGCTCTGGAAGCATTGAGGGAACTACGTGTTTTCACAAGAGAAGTGTCATGGAATTACCTTTGATTGGGTTTCACTATGTAGCCCAGGCTTGCCTGGAATTCACTCTTCCTGTTTCAGCATTCCAAGTGTGGGATTGAAGGCGTGTGTCAGCTCATCTGATCAGACTTTTATGATTGCTTCACACTGACATATTAATTTATGGATCATTGTCTTTTCTTCTCTCTCTCTCTCTCTCTCTCTCTCTCTCTCTCTCTCTCTCTCTCTCTCAAAAGAATCTTGCAGCTGGGCTGTGGTGGCTCACCTTTGATCCCAGCACTCAGAGACAGAGGCAGACACATCTCTGTAAGTTCTAGGCCAGTCTGGTCTATAGATGAAGTTCCTGTAGAACTCCCTGTCTTGGAAAAAAAAAAACAACAAAAAAAAAAAACCCAAAAACGAAATAAATAAATAAAAATAGTAAAAGAGGGCTGGTGAGATGGCTCAGCGGGTAAGAGCACCGATTGCTCTTCCTTAGGTCATGAGTTCAAATCCCAGCAACCACATGGTGGCTCACAACCACCCGTAATGAGATCTGATGCCCTCTTCTGGCACGTCTCAAGACAGCTACCGTGTACTTGTAATAAATAAATAATAAATAAATCTTTAAAAAAAATAGTAAAGGAAAGAATCTTGCTAGGCCCCTCAGGCCGGTCCCAAATGCCTCTACACCTTGTTTGGCACCGCCATCTTTATGGTAACAGCTCTTCCTATCTGTGCATGCTATATCCAGAGTTATAGAGAAGATTATATTTATTTATGTCTATTTTTATTTATTAAAATGAAATAATTTTTCATATATTGTTTTAAAATTATATTTTTCCACAAATAAACCCACAATGATACTCTGAAAATTAGATCTCTATAGGGGGCTGCTGGGGAGCCAGCTCATTGAAAACTGATCCATAAATGGAAAGATTGACCAACTGTCCTGCCTCCCTATGTGAACTATATCACTGGAGAACATTCCTCTTTGTCGGAGTATCCCAGCTAGTAACTAAGGAAGCGCTGACAGAGCTCCGTCTGGCATTATTTTTGCCAGCCACAGGACTGACGGATCTATAACTTCTAGCATCCTAAAGAGACAAGTGAACATCCTGTGTCCTGAAAGACACAGACCTGGCCTTGCCGAGTGGAAGAAGGAAACCTGAATTTGATTAAGTCTCAAGACTCAAGGGCTGAGTAACAGGAAACAGAAAAGCCCGAACGCAAGAACCTACAACAGGAGCACAGAGCAAAAGCAGCACCGTGGGGAACAGGACAGGGCCAAGGGGCCCAGTGTTTTGAGCATAAACTAAAAAAGGAGAGAAACTAAACTTAGGAATAAATAAACTAAAATTAGGAAATTAGAGTGGAATCTATAATTTAAATGACACTTATAGATCATATTAACTAATTATAATCAACTCAAAAGTTACAATCATAAAACAATTAAGAACTTGAAAACTATGAAAACATCATCAATATACTTAAGAATTCTTTGGATTTTTAGGTGCAATAATGACTTAGTTATGTTTCCACTGCTGTGATGAAACATCGTGATCAAAAGCAACTTGGGGAGAAAATGGTTTATTTGGTTTACAGATCCTGAGTCACAGTCTATTAAAGGAAGCCAAGGTAAGAACTCAAACAGAGCAGGACCCTGGAGGCAGGAGCTGATACATGCAGCATGGAGGGCGCTGCTTACTGGCTTACTCAGCCTGCTTCCTTATAGAACCCAGGACCATAAGCCCAGGGATGGCACCACCCACAATAGGCTGGACCCTCTCCCATCAATCACCAATTAAGAAAATACCCTCTAGGCTTGCCTGTAGTTGGATTTTAGGAGGCATTTTCTGTTGAGAGTTAGTCTGGTGCTGTGTATACAAATGCTAAATTCTGAACTCCGAGATCTGGTTGCCACTGGTGAGCAGATTCTCACATACATTTGTTGTGTAAACCTTGCTCCCCAATTTAAAGCTATTGGTTAAATAAAAGGGACTACAGCTAATTACTGGGGCGAACAGAAGTACTTTGGCTATTGAGCTGAAGGTCTCAAGTAAGGACCATGAGGAGAGAGGAGGAGGAAGGAGAAAGAGAATGGAGAAGAAGGAGAAAGAAAGACAAGGAGAAGAGGAGGTCTCCATTAGTTGAGATGGACCAGGAGCACATGGCCAAATGATGTGTCCCCTGATGGAGCAGAAGTAACCTAGGCAAGACTCAAAGAGCAAGTACTTAGGGAGCGAGCGCCACTGGGGAGAAAAGAGATTACGTGTAATTGTGCTAAGGTGGCCAGGTCATATTAATAACGAATAGCTATTAAGTAATATTTTAAAGCGCCATTTACATCCCTGCTTCTGGTGACTATAGCTTGTGTCAAGTTGATATGAAACTAGCCAAGAAAAATGACCTTATGGTTATGTTAAGAGTCCTTGTTTTTTTTTTAGAACTGTGTGGGTATATATGGGCTAAAAGATATAAGCCCGGAATTAATTTAAAAGTGATAAGGAAGAGAAGATGGAGTTGGCATTATATGGAGAAAGTTGGCCAGTGAGAGTGTTGCTTCTCCGAGCTACTCTCCAATGGGGGCAAGGCTCTCTGTACTGTACAGTTCTGGTGCCTTCGTATACACTTAGGGTTTTCCATAACAACGGTTAAATTTTTGTTTTGTTTTGTTTTGTTTTCCAGGCCCTGTGTAGCCCTGGCTGTCCTAGAACTCACTCTTTAGACCAGGCTGGCCTCGGACTCAGAAATCTGCCTACCTCTGCTTTCCAAGTGCTGGGATTAAAGGTGTGCGCCACCACTGCCCGGCTAACAATGGTTAATTTTAAATTCAATTTATCCCTATTGTCTTGGTTAGCTCTATGTCAACTTGACACAAGTTATAGTTATCTAAAAGGAAGGAACCTCAATTAAGAAAATACCTCCATAAGATCTGGTTGTAAGGCCTTTTCTTGGTTAGTGATCAGGGGAAGGGCCCAGCCCATTGTGGATAGAGCTATCCCCCGGCTGGTGGTCCTGGGTTCTATAAGAAAGCAGGCTGAGCAAGCCAGTAAGCAGCGTCCCTCCTTGGCCTCTGTATCAGATCGGGCCTCCAGGTTCCTGCCCATTTGAGTTCCTGTCCTGACTTTCGTCCATGATGAACAACAATATGAAAGTGTAAGCCAAATAAATCCTTTCCTTTTTGGTCATGGTGTTTTGTGGTTTTTGTTTGTTTGTTTTTTGAGACAGGGTTTCTCTGTGTAGCCGTGGCTGTACTGGAACTCACTCTGTAGACCAGGCTGGCCTCAAACTCAGGAATCCACCTGCCTCTGCTTCCCAAGTGCTGGGATTAAAGGCGTGCCCCACCACTGCCTGACACTCACCCTGGTGACACACATCTGTAATCCCAGATCTTGGGAAGCAGAGTTAGGAGGCTATCCTTCTCTATATAGGGAGTTCCAAACTGGCCTGGGCAACATGAGACCCTGTCTCAAAGAAACAAAGCAAAACGAAAACAACAAAGAAAAGTAATTCATTTACATTCTGTGTCTTGAAAGACTATCCAATTGATTTTAAAAATCTGTGTATAGTAATCAGTCCATTTGTTTTTAATGTCTTGTCTGTTATGATTTGGATAATAAATACCTCTCACGAGTTATGTGCTAGAAAAGGCTTGGCCACCAGCCTGTGCTGATATTAGGAGGCAGCGGTACCTTTGGGACTTTCGCCTAGAGGAAGAAGGGTTATGGGGTGCCTTTGAAGCAAATATTGAGACCCCAGTTCCTTCTTTTCTCTATTTCTTGCTCCACCCCACGCTCTCTGCCATGATGTTCTGCTTTCTGCAGCCCACAGCAAGAGACACGTGACCAGGGTTTGAACCCCCTGCAACTGAGAACCAACTAAAGCTTCAATTTTTATCTCTGACACAAAACAACAATCCTAAGTGATAACATCATCTGGAATCGTCTCCTCCTTCCAGTCCACTCACCCTCTCCTCTTCCCCGTTGCTCACCATCTCCTACTTCCGGTCAGCTCACCATCTCCTCCTTCCGGTTCTCTCACCATCTCCTCCTTCCGGTCAGCTCTTGCCTTGTTCACTTGCAGTGCTGCTGAGGGCAGTGAACATGTTGGCCGAAGCAAGGAAGGAGGGTGTCTGTACCCCGGTCCTGTCTTCCAGAGAGATGGCTTCTGAAATTTCACTCAGGTGTGATGCTTGCCAGCTAGGGGAGAGCTTTCATACACGTACTTATCTGGATCAGGAGGTCTCCTCTTCCTATCTTGCTTTTTTTTTTTTTTTTTTTTAAATATCTATCTATTTCGTTTTTTAAAGACAGGATTTCTCTGTGTAGCTTCTGCTGTCTTTTTGAGACACGCAGATTTCTGTGAGTTTGAGGTCAGCTTGGCCTCCCGAAGGAATTCCAGGGTAACTAGAGCTTATTATTTTTTAATATACATATTTGTTTTTATGGTGCTGGATGTTGGTTCCAGTACCTCACATGGGCTTCCCCACTTCTCCATTGAGCTACATACCCAGCCCAGCTTTCCCCAAAGCTAGCCATTTTGAATTCCTATGATAAATTGCTTTCGGTCACTGGTCTTTTATTATTTTTAATATTTTTATAGTTTAAGTGTAAAGATTCATATAACTACTGTCTTAGGAATTACACATCTTTGATTATAAAACTGGCCAGCCTTCCTTTCACTCCAGTTTTTGAAATAATATTTTACTGTATAGCCCAGGCTAGCCTTGAACTTGGTGAGCTCTTGCCTCAGCTCTCATGTGGTGAGATTATACATACACCATCATGCCTGGTGGTTTTCTTTTCTTTCTTTTTCTTTTTTTTTCCTTTTTTGGTTTTTTTCAAGACAGGGTTTCTCTGTATATCTCTGGCTGTCCTGGAACTCAACTTTGTAGACCAGGCTGGCCTCGAACTCAGAAATCCACCTGCCTCTGCCTCCCAAGTGCTAGGATTAAGGCGTAGGCCACCACTGACCAGCTTTTTTTTTTTTTTTTTTTTTTTTTTTTAAGAATTAGTTATTTTATATATACATTGTAACTGTCTTCAGACACACCCATTTCAAATGGTTGTGAGCCACCATGTGGTTGCTGGGAATTGAACTCAGGACACCTCTGGAAGAGCAGTCATTTGTTCTTAACCACTGAGCCATCTCTCCAGCCCCAAAATCATTGGATTTTTTTTTTAAATTAAGATTTATTTATTTTATGTATGTCAGCACACTGTTGCTATCTTCAGACACACCAGAAGAGGGCATCAGATCCCATTTACAGATGGTTGTGAGCCGCCACGTGGTTGCTGGGAATTGAACTCAGGACCTCTGGAAGAGCAATCAGTGCTCTTAACCGCTGAGCCATCTCTCCAGCCCTCTTTTCTAATGCTATCTTTATCTCCAGTTTCAGCTGCTGTTTATTTTGACAAATGTATATTCTTTGTGATAAATGAGTGTTCTTTTCTAGAGGGTGAAGGTATTTTCAGACTTGAAGGCAACAGTTGTGTTCTGGGGACATTTTTGGTTTCCACACAGGGCCAAGTGGGAAGCAGTCTTAAGGGTGTTCTGTGCCCTCATTCCCACTATGAAGTAGAATGCTGTAGGGGGTGTGCCGTTCATCTAGAATATTCTGAGAACAGGTGGCAGGACCTAGCAACTCGTGTGGGTGCAGATCTCACAGGGAACAATGGGGAGCAGGGAGCCTGGTGGCCTTTGTGAGGCTGCTCTTGCATGGTGCCACCACCTTCCAGACTCTCAAGGCATCCAGACTCCCAAGCACACATTTCCCACCTTCACAGCTGAGTTAGAGGCCTGAAGACCACTGTCTCCCCCCACCCCCCAGCCTCTCCCACTAGAGCAGGCCTGGTCACCATGGCTCTTGTTCCCTCTCTGCTGTTTGCTCCTGGAATCCAGAGCTGCATCCAGAAAAGCCCTTAGAACTGAACTAGATGCCCACAAGCGCCAGAGACCGTGGTTTTATTAATTAGCAGGGACTGTACACCTCGGATTTGACAGCCTCAGCTGCCTTAACCTGCAATAGAAAAGAATTTCTGCCAGGCGGTGGTGGCGCATGCCTTTAATCCCAGCACTTGGGAGGCAGAGGCAGGCGGATTTCTGAGTTCGAGGCCAGCCTGGTCTACAGAGTGAGTTCCAGGACAGCCACGGCTATACAGAGAAACTCTGTTTCGAAAAACCAAAAAAAAAAAAAAAAAAAAAAAAGGATTTCCAGGGATTCTAAACAATCTCCAAGATTCATGCTGGGTTTTAGAAAAAGAAAAATGCTACATTTTGTATGCTTGTGTAATGTTTGTATGTGTATGTGTGTCTGTCTGTCTGTGTGCATGTGCAGACATGTGTCCTGGGTTTGTCACTCTTTCTATTTGGAACACATGGATGGTTACAATGCCTTAAGACCCAAGAGCCTCGTAGAAAGCTGTATTATTGTATACGAACAAAATAAAGTAACATCTAAAGAAGTCTGGCTTTGTGTTTCAGCTCTTCCCTCTCCTGGTTTGAGAGAGCACCTCACAGAGCCTCATTTTTCTTAGCCGTAAAGCAAGAATAAAATTTTGGATATTATAGTTATGGTGTGGCTAAAACAAGACAGATACACACAAAATACCGGACATGCCCCAAATTACATATCTTTTCTCCATTCTTCCAGTGATGGTGTGGCAAACAGACCCAAAGAAAACTTGTGTGAATTTAAAAGTCTGAATTGTCTGGTGGCTCATCTGCCTCTCGCCTTTTCTCCAGTCTCCTAAGGAATCCGTGGGTGGCCCCTGCATGTAGCAGCATCACGGGCTACTCAGAGAGGGAAAGAAAAGATTGGAGGATGAGACTCCACAGATAGCCAGCCTGCAGGGAGACCCCTGCCTGGGGTCTTGAGCCTACAAGGGGCTCCTCTTTTTGTCAGGAGCTGTAGCCCTGTGCACTGGGGCCAGCTGCCTCCACCAGTGACAGATCTGTTTGTCTTTGGGTCCCCTCTCCTAATAACCCACGCTGCTTTGTTTCTCAAAGGGAAAAAAAAATACAATCCTACAGGGATGTAGGAGGGGGGCCTGAGCCCTGTGCTGAGGATGGAGATTTAGCTCATTGGTAGAACACTTGTCTGGCAAGTGCAAGCAAGACCTTGGGTTTGCTCTCCAATACCAAACAGAACAAACAGACAAGCCCAAGCATCCTCATTTTAATTGTCTATTTGGAAGTGTGTGTGTGTGTGTGTGTGTGTGTGTGTGTGTGTGTACATCCCTGTTTCTCCAGACCTTTCTGTTCTGTCCTCTTCTACCCACGAGCATTGACCTATGAACTCTCCTTCTGCTGGCTGTTATTAATCAGGAGAATGAGTCAGACTGAGCCTGGGGAGGCCAGGTAGACCTTGGGCCTCTCCATTGCCCAGTTCTGTGATGAAGGACATGTTACCTTCGTTTTCTCATGACAAGTGGAAATGAGCGGAGAGCAGAACACTCTGTAAAGGATGTTGTACCTGGTGCCCCATCCGGTGAGCGGGAACTGCCATGCGCCTCCCTTCTGAGGGCATTTCACCTTCAGTAATGTCCTTCTTTTGCGGCAGGTGTCACCTCCTCCAGGAAGTCCTCACTTATCATTTGGATTTAAAATGTCCTCCAAAAGCTCACAAGCTAAAGGCTTGGCTGCCAGACTGTGGGGCTATGGGGAGGGAGCGGGAGGTTTGGGGAAGTTTGGCCACCGATGGTGTAGGGCATACTGGGACACTGGCTCCTTCCTCTGTCCCTTTGCTTTTCAGCTACCAGCTGTGAGCACATCTCCCGTGTGGTGGCCTGCACAGCTCCACAGCATCAGGCCACAGGACTGTGATGCAATCGCTCCTCTTTCTGAGTTGACCTCTCTCTTCTGCTTGGTCTTAGAGATGGAGAGCTGATGCCTTTACTGGCCTCTTATCTCTGCTCCTCCAAGCCATTGTTAGTGTTTCGTTCCGTCAAGTACTGTTGGAACCATTGGCATGCACATCTTTCTCCTCCAAACAAAACTCAAGCTGCAGGAGGGAAAAATGTCTTCCCCAACCAAAGAGGAGGAGGGACTTAGCCAGGGATTAGAAATTGCTCATTAGAATTGCTCATAAGAGAGCCCTCCATTCGTGTAGTCAGCAGTTAAGGACGTGGAAAGGGCCTGGCTCAACTAGAGATGCTCTCACAGGTACCAATAAAGATTTCACTCTTCTGCTGGGCGGTGGTGGCGCACGCCTTTAATCCCAGCACTTGGGAGGCAGAGGCAGGTGGATTTCTGAGTTCTGAGTTCGAGGCCAGCCTGGTCTACAGAGTGAGTTCCAGGACAGCCAGGGCTACACAGAGAAACCCTGTCTCAAAAAAACAAAACAACAACAACAACAACAACAACAACAACAAAGATTTCACTTTTCTAAGGTCATTAACTCAACCAAAAACCAGGATGAATGACTAGCAAATCAGCTTTGTTCTTCTCAGTGAGGGGGCTGGGGGATCACCTGAGGCTTTGGAACAGGCCCTGGGCTCAGAGGATCTATTGCTTCCTCTTGGGCTCATGGTGGTGACATACCCACAGAGAGAGGCCTGGGTGCAGCAGAGCCTTCGGTGGGACACAGTACAGATGGCAGGCTGGCCAGTGGAGGAAGCAGGAGCATCTTAGCCCCTCTTAGGGAAGCCACAGCGTGGGCAGCTAGAGCCTGGTGTTTGTGGTGGAGAGAAAACATACTGAGCTAAAGAGCTGGAAGAGGAAGTGTGTGAGTCTAAGAGGCGGGACAGAAACATACCTGACCCGCTGTGCGCATGCCTGCTTCTGCCTGTGGGTAGCAGCGCCCCTTTGTGTTTAGCTTGGTTCAGCCAGCAGGACCCTGGCTTTCTCAGCTTCTCTAGGGGGTCCAGGGAATTGGTCTTGGCATTTATTGCAATAGTAACCCTAACTATGACAGGGATTTACCTGACAGTTTGAGCTCAATCCCTGAACCCCACGTGGTGAAGGAGAGAGCTGCCTCCTGTAGGTTGTCCTCTGACTTGGACATATGCTGTGGCATGTGCCATGCCTCCCTCGCAATAAGTGAGAAGTAAGTAAATAAATAATACAGTTTTCTAAAGGTGGCGGTGCACCCAACACCGACCCTTCCTCCGCTGTCCTGTGGAGTGGGGAAGGCGTTGAATCAGGACTCCATGTATAAGGGTGGCCACACAGGGAACCAATTCCTAAGTACTGACAAGGAACCTGGGGCTCTGGACAGCCTCATGTGATGGAACTTCCTTCCGGCCAGCTTTGCTTTGTTCTCAAGGCAGAAATGAAGGAGCATTCCATCTTGCTTATGTTCTGTTTTTGTTAGAACAGCAGGACAAGACTGCACATCCCTCTTTTTTTATTATTATTTTATGTGTACCAGTGTTTTGCCTGCATGCTTGCCTGTGCACCAGGTGTGTGCTTGGTACCTGTAGAAGCCCCAGGAGGGCATTGGATCCCTAGAACTGGAGCTACAGGTGGTTGTGAGCTACCACGTGGGTGCCAGGAATTGAGCCCAGGCACTCCGGAAGAGCAGCCAATGCTTTTAACCACTGAGCCATCTCTCCAGCCCCCCAGCCCCCACATTCCTCTTGATGAGGTAGCAGGCTCTGGGCCTTCTCTTCCTGAATCAAGCCGAGCCGCAGAAGTGGCCCATTGTTTTCTGAGGTTTCCCCCGCCTCCATTACTATTCTAGGCTGGTCCTTCATGAAGGATCTGAGAGCTTTCTTAGACTACTCTAAGGGCAGGGTTGGGGAGGGAGCCCAGTGATGGATTGCCTAGTGTATATGAGGGCCCAAGCTTGCTGTCTAGCCCAAATTTTAAAGTATTCTGCTACATTTCAAGGAATGCTTTTGTTTGTTTCTTCAGACAGAGTCTCTCACTATGTAGATCCACTATGTAGATCAGGATCCCTGCCCTGGTTGGGTCTTCATCTAAAGGACTAAGGTGGAGGATTAATCCAGTCCTCAACACCAAGTGCCCTGCCACCGAGACTGGCTTGCAAAGTAGTTATCATGTTAGCACAAGGCTCTCTTGATAAGATATTAATACCATTTATGACTATAATTAAAGGTGTCTTCTCTGCTTACTCTTAAATAGATTGCTGGGCATGATGGCACATGCCAAGAATCTCAGCATTTGGGAGGCAGAAGTAACAGGGAGTTCAAAGTCATCCTTAGCTGCACAGTGAGTCTGAAGCCAGCCTAGATCTCACCCCCCCCCCC
>JADRCD010196251.1:0-25226 GCA_019843815.1 Montemys delectorum | reverse complement strand
CTCTCTCTCTCTCTCTCTCTCTCTCTCTCTCTCTCTCTCTCTCTCTCCAGGAAAACAACTTGTGCCCCAAGATATTTCAATACAACCCATGACAAATTCAAACTGATGGCTTTAACTCAGTGATTCTCAAGCTGTGTGTCATGACCCCTTTAAGATCAAACAACCCTTCCACAGAGATTGCCTAACTTCATCCAAAAACACAGATATTTACATTACGATTCATAACAGTAGCAAAAACTATGGTTATGAAGTAACAACAAAAATAATTTTGTGTTTGGAGGTCCCCACAACATGAGGAGCTGTATTAAAAGGTGGCAGCACTAGGAAGGGTGAGGACCGCTGCTTTAGCTCAAGAAGTAACAGCTAACTGTCTACACAAGAGGGATCAACTAGGAACATTAGCAACACTTGATTCTACTTCATTCCCAGTGCCTGACATGTTTCTATCTTTAAAACGTGCATTAACTTTTTCTTGAATTTAAAAACAGAGAAAGGAGTCTGTGAGATGACTTAGTGGGTGATAGCATTTATCATCAAGCCTTCAGATCTGAGTTCAAACCCTGACTGACTTCAAGGAGAAGTAACTGTCATCTGATGAACATATATGATTGTGTACTTATATTCACATACACACAAACAGGCAAATAATTTAAAAGAATTAAATGATGGAGAATAATCTGGTGTCCTTTGCTGTTTCTTGGGTCTTTCAGGAGAAAAGGAAATCCATTTCAAGGGTGACATATGTAGAAGAATAAAATGGAAACAGTAAAAATTAAGATTTCGGAGAGCAGAAACTAACAATTACAAAAGTAGATTCCAGAGTGTGGTCTTACTGTGTGCAATGATAGGACTTCCATGCCAAAGGAGAAACTTTTGAGTGCTGCCCACCATTCAATACTGTGAAAATAGGTTATTGTCATTCTATGTATTACTGAGGCAGTTTATAAAATGCTAACAGGGATAGGACAAAGTGTTTTGCACCAAGGGCTTTCAGAATCCAAATCAACCCATGACCACAGGCACCACATCTTCATCACTACCACTGCAGCTGTGTTTGTGCTCCTGTTTAATTCCTGTGTTCTTACGGCCATGGTCACCGTAATTCACCCTAATGCTATATGATTAGCAGCCCCTGTGGTGGTGAGAATTAAACACCATTCCCATTGCATCTATGGCCCTCTCACCCTTCATTAGATCTGCCAGGGCTGCACTGGCTGGAAGATAATGTGTGGATACATACATAGCACTACCTGCTCTCTCTCTCAGGCTGGGAGATACATGGAAAATTCCACCATTGAACTATGTGTGTTCACCCTTCAGCAGCAATTTTATGAAAGTTCAATCCCTCTGTCTTCCTCAAAAAGCTAATTTATTTCCATCCGGGAAAGACTGATAAAGAACTTTGTGAAGCATCACTGCATCTTGTAAATATAGATGGCAAAGTGACATTGTTAATAGAAAGATAACAGCTCTTAAATTTCATTTGCAACCTCATCAGAACATTAACCGCATCCTCGAGATATAAAGAAGAGGTGTGGGGAATTTGATGGGTCTTTGTCATATACTCAAGTCAATAAAAAATGTGACAAGACTGCTGAATGACAGGATTTGGCAAGAATGAACAAATAACAGATAACTCTTTATCTAAAGGAATGCACTTCCTCCCGTCTAGTGCCCCGCATACTGAGGAGTGCTGTTAATCATAAACACTATAGAAAGCTGTTGCCTTAACTTCACAGACCTCTCAGATCACAGCGCAATTAGTAACAATTAAAAATGTACTTCCTGACAACTAATATGTCAGGATGAAAAGTGACAAACGGTAGATTTAAAAATACATGGAAAATAGGCCTTCATAGGAAGTCACTGCTGCTTATCATTCTTACATTTTTTGATGGGACTGACAACACAGAGCCCGGTGAGTTACATTTTTCTTCTGCAGTGTGCAAAATCCGGGCAGTTTTTCTAATTGCTACTTTGTAAAAGTCAGTGCAAAGAGGAATACACACACTTGTTTCAGCTCAGTTTCCACAGCTTGACAGGCATTGGGGTCAAGATTATTTGTAAGATGGAACTTACATGAAAGGAAAATCCTGTTCAATACAAGAACTGTGGGGTATGAACCTCAGTTGCATTTGCATTGTGCAGTCTCACTCTTATTCTATATAAAATGATGTCTATGGAGGGATTGAATGCCCACAGAGAGTTCAGCTGAGGCATCCTGATAGCATCTGTCGTAGGTAAGAAAGCTGAAGACATTTTTATGATGTCTTCAGAACTTGAAGATTGAATTACAGTTTTAGTAATCATCCGTTCCCCTTCTCAGTGTCACTTTCTGGTAATATACTGCATAGAAAAGACTTATGGTACCCACTTTATAAGCCTGCAATAAAAATATAACAACTGTTGTATTAAATTATTTAAGTTGTAAACCATTGTGAAAAAAAGAGGAAGAATTTTATCGACTTGCAGAATGAAAAACTGATTATGATGGAGAGAAAAATGTATTGTACCGATTACTCCCAAGTTTTTCCCTGGTTTAGCATATTGTAAATGTTTCAGATCTCTTTCACACCAAGGTCTGAGTATGTGAGATTCTCCTATTGATTGAATATTTAGAACTGACCAATTACAAAAGAAAAATAGAATCCATGTAGGCCATTCCAAACTGATGATTTATATTAAGAATATAAATAAACAAAAATGTAATGGAAATTTAAAATTAAATAAATGATACTACCTGCAAGAATCTAATAAGCAGAAAATGGCTCCATTCCTCTGGAAACATTAGATGCCAGAGACAGTCCTCATTATCATTACTTTTTAACAAGCTATTTTGCTATTGTGTAGAAAAGACTGGAGGATGTTTTTATCTTCTCGGAATTATTATCTTCAGTCCAGTAGAAGTACTCTCTTTCAATGCCAATATTCAAAGATTTTCAGTCACTCTCTTGCATCTCCAGGCCTGATCTGGGAATGTAGGTCTTTGTTTTGGTTTGGTCAGAATAACAGCATTTCAGACTTACACATTCCACTCACCCTCTTTCTGCATCCACAGCTACTGAGTGCTAAAATATAGCTCCAGAAGCCCAGACATATGAATTCCCTAGACTCAAAGGTCTAATTTTCTTTCCCCCAAAATAATAGAATAAGAAAGCCACTTATTTCCACCTGCTAAACCAAATCAGGCAGCGGACATATAATAACCATATGGTAACCAATTCCTTACTGTTATCCAAATAATATCTCTGGCACATGTACTTGCTACCACAGGTGTTTTCTCTCTCACTTATACTCAATAGTAACAAGTTGGCTACATGCTACTCTGTTGTAATGGTTGTACTAATAATGTAACTTATGGGGGCTGGAAAGATGGATCAGCAGTTAAAAACATTTACTGTTCTTCCAGAGGGCCCAAGTTTGATTCTCTGTACCTACATCAGACAACTCACCTGTAGCTTGACATCTAGGAGATCAGCTACTCTCCTCTGGAATCTTAGGGCACCTATGCATACACACATTTTTTAAATAATAAAAATGAGTATTTAAAAAGTAATGTAGCAAATATATACCGGGAAGTATTTGTTATTTAATCCTCATGACATCCATATTAAATATCATTCTGATTTTATAAGTTGTTCAAAGTTATGTAACTTGAAGCTATGAGACCTGAAATTCAATGTACACACATGACATTCAGTACTTAACAACTATGTGATTTCCTCATACACAGTCTTTCAGTCTCTAAGACCTCATGATCAGAAGTAAATAATAGGATCCGAAGGAAGTACAAGATGAACCAAATCCTCTCTGAATTCACTTTTCTGTGCTGTATATTTCTTGAATGCAGGTAACATGGTAGATTCTATCCTTAGTTTATAAAGGTGAGTAGAATATAGTGGCTGTCTTATTATCCATTGGAAAGCAAAAGCAATTTAAAAAGCTGATGTCCGGGATGATGCTGTAATCGAAATGTGCATGGGGCAATGAGGGAGCAGTTTTGTGTTCTCACTCAGTGATGTCCTGTCTCAAAGAGAGTAGCAGGTCCTCTAGGGAGAATCCATGCAGCGTCATCTTCAATTAAGACAGGCTGTGAAGTAACTGTGTCTCTAATACTGAGGAGAAAAACCATTGAGCTGGGCCAATGTCATCCATTTCCCTAAACTCAAAGGTTCTTTCTCTCTTCTTTTGCATATCCAGACTTATGGCCAGGAAACACTAAGGTCAGTTTGGAACCTTCTGGGTCAACAATCTGTAACTGGAAGATAATTTTTTAAGCTATTTTTCTGACATGTGGAATACAGAAAATCAAATTGTTTGTTTTACTTAGTGCTTCCTAAACCTTCAATTCTGATCTCATAGCAACAGGACATGGGATTAAATAGCCAGAGAGAGAGAAAGAGAGAGCTAATACCAATTTTCTTGGTTAATTAAAGGACATGACTTCTGCTGTTAAGTGTTATGTGGTGCTGAAGTTTGAACTTGGGGCCTCTGTACATGCTAAACACTGCCACTGATCATTAGTCTGGATTCATTTTATGATATGGGGCAGTGGTAGAGAAAGATACTGTACACTAAGCAACATCCAAAGATGACAATGCCTTCCACTGAGAACAGATCACAGTGAGTCCAGAGCTTGAGGTCACGGTATAGCAGTCCCTGAAGGTACCAGGCATCATTTCAAGCTTCTTAGATGTGTAGTTTAATAGAAGACTGAGAATCGGAAAACCCCTATGAAGAATAAAAAACAATAATGCTTTCTAAATTTTCCAGAATGGTTAGTATTGCTTTCCTTCAGTTTAAGGCAATCAAAATTTTTTATTCTCTAAAAAAGGGTACTATCTTTGGAGAAACCTACTAATTTTTCTGCCAAAGGTCTGTGACCCTTGAAACCACAATCTATGAGACTATATTATGAACAATCTTAAAAATACAGTTGATTATAAGCAAGTACATACCATCTGTGTCTTTCTGGGTCTGTCTTAACTCACTCAGGATGATATTTTCTAGTTTAATTCATTTGCCTGAAAATTTCGTGATGTCCTTGTTTTAATAGCCAAGTCATTTTACATTGTGTAAATGTACCTCATTATTTTTATCCATCCTTCAGTTAAGGGACATCTGAGTTGTTTCCAATTTCTGGCTATTACAAATAAAGTTGATATGAACACAGTTGAATAGGTGGCCTTGTGGTATGATGGAGCATCTTTTGGGATACTAGCCCTAAACTACAGGATAACCATGCTACAATCCACAGAACTAAAGAAGCTAAATAACAAGGATGGCCCAAAGGAGGATGCTTGATTTTCATTCCTAAAGGGAAATAAAAATAGGAATTGAAAGTGTATAGAGAGGGGGAACTGGGTGGTAGAAGGGGTGGGGAGGGGAATAAAGGTGGGGGTTATGTATGCGGAGATAAGGGGTAGGGTGAAAGGGCTGGAAGAAAGAAGGGAAATTAGGGGTGGGACATCTCTAGCACAAACTGGAGACCAGAAGTGGGGGAGCTTCCTGGAAGGGTATGAGCGTGGTCCTAGCTGAGACTCCTAGCAGCTAGGGATATGGAACCTGACAAGGCCACCTCCTGTAGCCAGGCAGGACTTCCAGTGGAGGGAGGTAACACCAATCCAACCACAAAACCTTTGACCCAAAATTTGCCCTGCCTACCAGATATGCAGGGATAAATATGGAACAGAAACTGAGGAAACGGCCAACCAATGACTAGCCCAACTTGAGACCGACTCCATGGCAGAGAGCTAGCCCCTGACACTATTATTGATACTCTGATATGCTTGCATACAGGAGCCTAGCACAACTGTCATCTGAGAGGCTTTATCCAGCAACTGATGGAAACAGACGTAGAGACCGCCAACATCAGACAGAGTGGTGGGAATCTTGTGGGAAGAGTCAAGGAAAGAATTGAGAAAGCAGGAAAGGTCAGGGGCACCACAACAAGACCTACAGAGCCAGCTAACTTGGGTCCATAGGGGCTCACAGAGACTAAACCATCAACAAAAGAGCATGGATGGACTGGACCTAGGTCCCCTACACATATGTAGCAGATGTTCAACTTGGTCTTCATGTGGGTCCCCCAGCAGTTGGAGTGGAGATTATCTCTGACTCAGACTCTACTGCCTGCCTTTGGATCCCTTCCCCCCAAGCTGGACTGCCTTGTGCACTTAGTCCTGATAAGACTTGATGTGCCAGAAGAGGTTGGTACCCAGGGAAAGGGCCTCCCGTTCTCTGAAAAAGAAGAGGAAGAGGGAATGGGAGAAAAGGAATGGGATGGTGGGACTGGGAGCAGAGGAAGGAGGGGGCTGAGAACAGGATGTAAAAGTAAATAAATAATGAAAAATAATAATATTGCTAAGCTTATTCTAAAAAATATTTGGCTTCTAGGAGCTTCAACCAATATGAGCTGAAGGGTTTCTTTGACCCAGGATGATGAGACTGTGTACCCGAAGCAGGGCACAGGCAACACTAGGTTAGTCACTGTGATTTCCCAGGCTGGTTTATGAGCTGCTTAAAGAGTGTGATGAAGTGAAGGGTCATTGTCCAGCTTGGGAAGCACCATGAACAGTGTCTCTCTGGGGAAGGCATGGAATAGGCGAAGACTCTGAACTGGAGTCATCACATAATTAATTAAATTAGCTTTGAATACGGTAGCTTACAGTTTAGAAACCATCTGAGTGACAAACAAAACAAAAAACAAAACAAAAACAACAGGTGTGCAAATGTTCAGAGGTCAGAAAAGAATGTTTGTAAAGTTCTTCTCCAAGGGGAATTTTATGTATAGCATAGGGGATCTAAGAAATCTACTAGTTTAGATTGCAAGTGAAAGTTATATAGATCAAAGATTCTATAGCTAGACCATCACTGTTACTACTTACCACAGAGCTTTATCAATATGGACATATCTATGAATAATAAATAAGACCACTGATAGTAAATAAGCCTTCTGATAGTGTTGTAAGTTTTCACCTTGTATATCCACTCAGCAAGTAGAAATTTTCTTAATATGAAAAGTAACCTTTCCATGCAAGGTACTCATTAGAACATGCTGTCTTGTTTCATATCAACTGTCATATAAGCCTCAGAAAGTTCTTAAAGTGTTGCAAACACTGACCAGATGGTAAAAGGCTCCTAGCACAGAAATTGATCCCATGACGCATCCTGACTTCAGTCCCTGACCACTGTGATTAATCCATGCTGACAAACCAGATTTGAAGCAATAGAAATTATCTGTAACAAGAAACTAATTGTATATTTAGTTAAATTTGGCAAGATTTTAGGGAGAAGACCCTATTGACTTTTGAAATAAAAATTCATATTACTTTGGGGGATAATATGGCCTTGGGTCATAATAAATTATGGTTGTCTTTCTTCTCTCTTGGGTAATATAGGGTTTAAAGGCTTCTAATCTGTTTATCCTTAGACTATGATCATTTTTTAATTATTATTTACAGAGACTCAATCTATTTACATAATGTAAAAAATAACACAGAACATGTAACTATGCTATTTTCATATACTATCCCTGTTTAAATGAAGCAGCAAATCAGAGCCAATTTCAAGGCACGTTACAAGCTCAGTGCAAATTATACAGAGGCTGAGAATAGTGAAAAGATGTCCCTAAAGTTGCATCATCTTCATGATGCAGGATAACTCCAGTGTTAAAGAGATGCAGAGAGGCAAAGTAGGTGAACCAATGAACCATCATTGAATTTATATTGTACTTTTCACACGGGAAGATTATCTAGGCCTTCAGTACACCTACAGAGGAACCCATGTGTGACATCTAACTCCTTTTACTTAATTTCCTTATGGACCATTTTTGTGGAAAGGAAGATGGAAATTTTCAGCTAGCCACCAATGGACTGAGACCCACCAATCTCATTTCACATTGAGCAAGAGTCCCAGACAGGGCTTGAAACCAAGCTATATCAAAGGAAGAAAGGAAAGAAAGAAAGAAAGGAGGGAGGGAGGGAGGGAGGGAGGGAGGGAGGGAGGGAGGGAGGGAGGGAGGGAAGGAGACAGAGAGAATATTAGAGCCAACAATGGCCCAGCTTGAGAGTTTATATAGCCTTTTCCAGGGGGGTCTGTCTTGGTAACCTGGAGCAAGACTTGCCTCACAAATTTTTGCAATTCAGTATTATTAAAATCCTCTTTTTGTCAAAACTGATAACACAACTGATAGAAAGACCTCACTAATCATTTTGCTCTCAAAGAAGAAAAGGGTCCAAAGGCCAAAGCTTGAGGTCTCAGGTCCTGGAAGGAATGGTCCAATATCTGTATTTCATCAAATGCAGAAAGCACAAGGAGGCTTCACCTCTTAACCAGGCTGTTCTGTTTGTGACCCAAAAATAGAATTTCTCAAGCAATTCTCTGCTTTAAATGAATAAAACCCTGTTGAATATTCACTAGAATCCTATGCATGCCTGCATTAGTTATACTAAAGATTTTTAGCAGAGACCATGCAGGGCAAGAGGTGAAAGGATAGAGTCCTTGTTTAATAGAATTCACTGGTCTGTGAGTCTAAATTGTTCAGCTGCCTCATAGAATTTTTATAAAGCTTAAATATCCATAAACAGATTCACAGGAGAACAACAACAACAACAAAAAGCTGCTTGCTTTTTTTCTTCTAAAGGTCAAACATTTTTCCATGACATAACAGTAAGTAGCATGATGAATGGTTTTGTTTCATCATAAATACTAGGAAATAACCATTGACTGTTCAGGAGAGTTTAAAATATAAATACTTTGGGATTGAAGTTATAGATGCTTTTCAAACCTGAGCAAGAAATATTACCAAACTCTTAAGTGTCAATAAATTGTGAATGTGACAGAAATTTAAAAATTAGAATGGTATTAGCCATAGTTAGGAATATATATGGTCTTAGAATCATGGAGTTTACTCATAACATACATCATGTTGAAATTTCACAAATCTGAAAACAATTCACAGTGGGTCCTGAACTGTTATGAAAATATCTGAAATCTGCTTGATCTTGCTCTAAGTGATATTGATTTCCTGGCTCAGTGAGCCACCTCATAGATTCACAAAAGCCCTCAGACTCTAAAAAGTCCTGATTATGTTTAGATTTTAACATAGGTAATATTTAAAAGAAACAATACTGTGGAAGCTACTTAAGAATACTCAACACTGGTGTCCTGCTTCATCTTGCAGAATATCAATCCTCCAGTCTGTTTCTCTGGCCACATGCCGTAAAACTCCTTTCCTATGTGTATATCAGTAACATATCCCCACCTGAGTTTCTCTCAGTACTTCACACATCAGAAACCAGGGCTTAGCAATGTACGTCCCACATCTATATCTACTCAGCCAAAATCTTGTGTAGGTAAAATTCTATTGAGACTCAACTATATCAAGCATTTACACATCACCAGTATCTTTTTGCAAGAACTGAATAATAGCAACAGACACCCTATATCCCCCAAGGCACAAAATTTCAACTATCTGCCCATTATCAAAAAATTAATTATCAACTCAAAAGAAAACTCAAGAAGTGCCCCTCTTTCCAAATAAAAGAGTCAGTTCTCCATTTTTACTAACACACTGTCCTAATTTGGTAAATCGGCTATTGTAATAAACACAATGACCAAGAGCAACATGAGAGAGGAAAGATTTTATTTGGCTTACAGGTTAAAATCATCACTAAGGGAATGTCAGGAAGAAACTTGAAGTAATAGCCATGGGAAAATGCTGCTAATTGGCTTGTTCTGAGGTTCATGTCCAGCTACACTTCTTATACAGCCCTGACCTATCTGCCTAGGGAAAATCCTGCCCATAGTGGGCTGGGCACACCTACATTAATTAGCAATCAAGAATATGCCACCCTTTTTTGTTTTGGTTTGGTTTGGGGTTTTTTTGTTTTGTTTTGTTTTTAAAGATTTATTTATTTATTATATATAAGTACACTGTCACTGTCTTCAGACACAATAGAAGAGGGCATCAGATCTCGTTACAGATGATTATGAGCCACCATGTGGTTACTGGGATTTGAACTCAGGACCTCTGGAAGGGCAATCACTGCTCTTAACTGCTGAGCCATCTCTCCAGCCCTCTACTGTCCACTCTTATGAAAAGTATTTTTGATAAAAAAAAAAAAAAAAAGAGAAAGAAAAAAAAAAAAAAAAAAAAAAATACAAACTGTGAAAAGTGGCACCAAGAGTGGGAGGAACTAAATAGGATTCAAGAGATACACAGATGAAGAAATGGAATAAAGGGAATGGTGACTCAAGGAAGACCGCATGGGTTTTTTTTTTATTATTTTTTTATTTTTTTTTCTTTTTTCTTTTGGAGGGGAACCTGGGAAGGGACATATTGTAAATAAAGAAAACATCTAATAAAAAAATTTAAAAAAAAAAAAAAAAAGAATATGCCACCACAGACAGGCCTACAGGAGAATCTGGGGAAAGCAGTTCTCCAGTATAGGGTCTCTCTTTACAGGATAACAAGTTGACAACCAAGATTAACTATCACACATAATCTAACGTGGGGGGTTATTACTGTATTAATTAGAGTTTTACAGTTGTGAACAGACACTATGACCAAGGCAACTCATATAAGGTCAACATTTAACTAGGGCTGGCTTACAGGTTCAGAGATTCAGTCTATTATCATTAAGGCAGAAGCATGGTAACTTCCAGGTAGTTATGGTACAGGAGGAGCTGAGAGTTCTACATCTTCATCTGAAGGCTGATAGGAGAAGACTGGCTTCCAGGCAGCTAGGATGAGGGTCTTACAGCCCACACCCACAATGACATACCTACTCCAACAAGACCACAATTATTCCAACAAGGCCATACCTCCAAATACTGCTACTCCCGGGGTCAAGCATATTCAAACCACCACAACTACTGTTCATTAATATCATTGTATAGACTCCATTATAACTGTAACAACCCAAACCTAAAAATGTAACAAATAATCTAACGCCTAGGCAATTTAAACCATAGCTTTTGTATAACATCTCATAGTTGGTGCCAGAAGTCTTTTCACTGATAAGATAAGCAATTCTTACACTCCATCTGGCATTGACAAAGGTCATCCACTAGAAGTCATTGAGTAGCTGGTCTTCTTTTAAAGGATCAAGCCAGTTTAATATATCTTGTATTGGTATTGAGTGATATCTCAGCACTTGAATTCAGCAATGCCCTTCTGCCTATGTGATCATCAAGGCCTTTCCAGACAACATCTTCAGTAGGAAGTTTGAAATTCATATGTGGCAATTGGGAACTGGAGATGCCAAGATGAAATTTGCCAATCCTGTTACAAGCATGTCCCAGATCTGGCCGTTGTTACCAACTCCTAACTGATTACCTTTCCTTAAATCCATTCCTTAGGTTCAGGCCATATGTTCTTTAAATTTTCATTTTAAATTTCCTCTTGTTAAATATATAAAGATATATTCTTCTTACATTTAATTTAAACTTCTTTCCCTGGGATTCAACCCCTCTATCGAATAGGTTCCTGCTTATTTCCTTTGAGTTTGCTGTGCTTATCCTTGGCAATACAGGGCCATCACTCAGGAAACAGTCAGTAAATTTCATCTTGATTAATTAATAGACTTAGGCACAAGAGTTCTTGCATCATAGAATAGTTTTCATATTCAACTGGGTTCAGTGGGTTTCAGGATTAAGATAACACCTGTTCTTGAATAACATCCTAGGTGAATTCAGAGATGACTTTTGGCTTTGCTATTTTTAATTTCCACATATTTAGATGAGAATGGACACAAGAGAGATGTCATTTTGTGTGGGCATGATAAAAGGGAAGGCACCAGATATAACTCAATGCACTTGAAGTAGAAAACAAATTAATATTAAATGACAAAGAAAGGCTATAACTGATAGTTTTGTAGGGAGAGGCTTAGGATTGAAGTGTTGAAACATGGCACGGTGCTTTAAATGCTTTTATAAAGTGCAACTAATTTTAGTATTAAAAAACATATTTAGTTTAATTAATGTTTTAATTAGATAGTAATAAATGAGAGGGCATAGAGTTTAAAGAAATAAATATTACTAGTTAATTTAACATTCACTCAAAATTTTAACTACATCTTATATTTCATGTGCACCATGTCCACATTTTTGTTTGTTTGGTACCTTAATAACGGTAGAAATTCCAAGGGAATTTACTAAATAATTGCCTAAAATTGTGCCCTTGATATGCACTTATTCTATGTGCTATAAAGCCAAAATAAATATATAATATTTCTGCCATCAAGTTGCAAAATTGTCTTACTGGACCACTTTAGGCAAAATTGTCTAATTTTGATTTATGTTTATACAATAAATTAATAATAGCAAGCTACCTGTAGTATTTCTTGCTTTTAGGAATAATTTAAAGTGTGTATTTTGGACCAAAGCACCATCCAGTCTGGTCCTTAAAATGTCTTGTGTGATCTAACTCAGCTTCTGGTTTTCTAAGATAACAACATAGGAATTCCTTGATTTTTCTTCCAGAATAATATAAGGGCTGGCTAATTTTGAAAATAAATGTCTTCCTTATTGCTGTTCTTAGCTGCAGAGACTATCATTTGAAAGCTTTACCGAAAGGGCCTTGAGACTCATCATGTTTCACCTTTATCACTGCACTGCCGATCATTTAGAGAGCTGACTTGTTCCAGACAGCTTTAATTAAACTGTTGCAAAGATGCAGATAGATGTCAATGGAAATGATCTATAACATAAGGCAAAGTGTGTGTTTAACACTGTTCCGTCCAGTTTAATCACCTCCTTGCATTTCAGTGGTTCTGTGTCCATTTATCAAAGACTGAATGTATGTATGTATTTTTAAAAATCCATCCCATTAGTGCCCATCTGCTTGATCTTCTGTGGATGTAAGAATCATCTACAATCTGCCAGGGATTTGGGGACATCAATAATTTGTGAATAGTCATGTTGGTACTGGTCGAAGGGTTAAGTGCTCGGCACATCAGGGGCACCTCTTTAGGGATTTGAACTCTTAGTTGACTGTTAGGAACCTCATCCCCTGTGTGTATTCCCCCTACGTGCTGCTCATCAGACACAGCCAGCTGTAGCTGCGAAACATTATTAGCTCAGGGATTTGAAAGTCATGTTAAGAACTGGTAGAATGGTGTATTGGAGTTAAAAACACAGGGAGAGGATTTTGTGACAACTTCAAGGAATTTGCTACACCTTAAGCATGGAGTCTTTCTTTTTGCCCTGTGTTTGTATGCTCTTTGTGAAAGGGTTATGCAGCTTACAGTTGAAAAACGATATATTAAACAGTTCTCCCTAAAATTCACTGATAAATTCTTATTTCAACCAAAGCTGAACAATAAATAACTACTGAGTGCAAAGGCCATTTTGACATGAACAGCTTTCTTTGTCATTCATCTCCTCAGAGCTGAAGAGAGGCCACAGGAATGAGTTTTGAAGTTTACCTCATGTGCTGGTCTTTAATTATGATAGCTCAAGTATTGCTGTTGTAATTCAGACAACAACAAATACCACAGGAAAGCTTTAGCTTTGTGTGCTAACCTGTAACTTCATGTTTGCCTCAGCCTGGCCTCTTGTAGTCACTAGTTTGGTCCTGCTTTGGCACAGTGTCTTAGCAGATAGCTATGTACTTAACTTGCAGAGTGAATGGATGTATTGGGGGAAGAGAAAGTGAAAAAAAAAGAGGAGAAAAGATGAATTAATCTGACCTGCACTGAAGCAGTTGCTTTCAGTAACATTTTCCAGAAGTTGTTTTGGATCTGGGGATAGATGCTTAGCAATACAAGGTTTCAACAGTTTTCACGGATATAAATAACAGGCTGTAACTCCTGTTATTATGAACTGTGGGTAACAGTGCATTTACTTTTCTTGTTGGGTAAATGATAGAAATAATTATGGTGTGGTAACAGGTTTTTGTGAGAATGATTTCCACTTCATATCTCGCTATGACTTTGTTTTAATATGACTGAACTCTCCCCTAGCATCAACTGTGGTTTTGTTGAGAAGGGGGATGATTCTTAAACAGAGGCATTTTTAGTTTTTTCTCTCCTGGCACAGTTACCTGATGTTAAAGATAAAGATAGTATGTCTGCTTTGCAGTTGATTTGAATGTGTGTTTGTTTCCAGTAATTTCAGCTTTCTTACCCCAGAGTAGTTTTACCCATCACTTAATTGTCCCTAGCTGATGTCTAGAAGGTCTTTTTAAACTCCTTAACTGCACAATGAGGCCTCAGTGGACACCTAGATTGTGTCTGCTTGGGAAAATGCCAAACACTAATGAGTATTTTGCTTAATGGGATGGAAACTGAAAGTGCATGCCTCTTCCCTGGCTGATCAATGCCCACTTCTGTTGTTCGAGTGTATCTAGACATCCTAAACTCAAGAACAAAGGCTGTAGGAGGCAGAGCACTTAGTGTCTGCCTAGCGAAGGATTTACAGATTCAGAACTTCTTTTGAGTTGGACCTTGAACTGAAAAAAGAGAACAGGAACCTTTTTGAGCTAAAGCTCTTACACTTACAGTAATTTTTGCATGTTAGTTTGCAGGTAATGATAAGAGAATAAATCATATTGTTTAGATCTAATCTAAGCAATATTTATTTCACTAACTACCTATTTATTATGTTATCCTCATTTCATTATAAAATATTTAATACTATATTTACTTGATTTTTAAAGTTCAAAGCCCAATGTTTTCAATGCAAATTTTAAAATAACTGATTAAAACACTACCTTCAAGAAAAAAGAAAAAGAAAAGGAAAAAAATCCCTTAAGTAATTCAGTAAATCAATATTGTCAAGTATACTTGAGTGAAGAATAACTAAATGGAAAGTGTAGCATGTGTTTCATTGAACTGTATTTGGTCGTATTGATACGGCACTCCCTTTGGCAACCTTTATAATTTACAGATTCCATGGAGGTGTTAGATAATTTCCAGCAGAAAACTTTCTAAGGTATTTACATTTTCAGTTGAGGTTCACATCTTGCCCAAAGTTTCTTGGGGTTTGGAGATGATGAGAAAAGATGAATGTTGCATCTAGCTAACTCAGACTGTCTAATGTCTAAATTTGTTTAGGACCACACTTTCCCTTTGTCATCTGTAGTCAAGTCACCATTTTGCTTCATGACACTATTTCAGGTCTTTGGAGACTCTTGAAAGATACAAGCTTCTAAATTAGAGTTTATAATAGAAACCTTGCCTGACCCTTAATAATTGTTACTTTACTGAAACATTCTAATGCCTGAACTAGTTGCTTATTATACCAAACATGAAGTCTTTTGACCCTCAAGGTTCAATATTGATTAGTCCTACTCTTGTCAATATTTACCTCTAGTGTCAACAATGTTCAGTCCGGAATAAATTCAAGGGTGAATAGTCTTCTTAATCCACACAAATTCAAAATGTTCAATTTCTACAAATTATCATTTTACTTAGTGAAATACTTTGTTTGCTTCTTCTACACTCATAATTAACAATTAGATATTGGGTATCAAATGTCATTGGTGAGTCAGGTATAAATTAACACAACACTGGAGACAGAATTCATTAAAACAAAAACTTTCACTGATAAAAATCACTCTAAGTCTAAAGGTTAGATAAAGCAGGCCTCAATTATATATTCAAAAAAAGGGTCTCAGCTATCTTTTAATCCAGAGACCATGGAAGGAATTTTCTAAAAGGAATGCTGACATGCTTTCTTTGCTCTTGGATAATGCAATAGAAGGTTCTAGAGTTTCCTTAAGCTGTGGTATTTTTCATGCTATCAACTATAAATTAAGGAGTTATTCTCCTCATAAACTATATGTTTGTCACTCAATCTCTTGACAATTCAAAATTTAACTATCAAATAACTACAGTGGAAGCATCACGATAGCCTTAATTACAAAGAAATTCTCAGGAAAGAGAAGAAATGGAAAGCTTTTATTGTGCTTAGAAGATGGATGCTCTCGTGATGGATGCTTCATGTGTCTTTATAATCTATTGATAAAATTGATACTTAGTGATTCTAAAACCCCAGGTTTATAATGTACATTATTTCATGTTGTACCTCTGCAATTAATATCATCATTACTTTCCTTTAAGTAAGCTAATATCATCTCCACATCTGGGAAAAGACATTTTCACTTTATTTGTGCTACAAGTAGAATTCATCCTAAAGAATAAAACAGGAAAATTGAGTCTGGCAAATATTTACTATTATTTCCATTTGGCTTAACAACAGGAAACTCCTCATGGAAACTATAACAAGGGGAAATGGAGAGATGGATCCGTGGTTCAGAGTAAGTACTGGTTTTGCAGAAGTCAAGAGTTCTGTTCTTAGTACCACTATTTTGGATGACTCACAACCACCTGCGATTTCAGCTCCAGGGGATCTGACACAATCTTCTGGCCTTTGTGAGCAGGTATTTACATCTGTACCCCCTAAATGTGCATAATTTTGAAAACAAATCATTTTTAATAATAATAAAATGTTCATGGTATAAGATGAGTATGAAAAAGAGGAATCTTTACCCCTGTCTCATCCTCAAAGAAATAAGCTTTATGGTTGACAAATTTATCAGCTGCTGATTCTCTTCTGGCTATGTCTAGAATCAATAGTGAAAATTCCTCATTATTCTAGATTTATATTTTGGAGTCCAGAATGGGCAAGATGGTACCTGCCCTAGTGCTGATATCCATGATGCATTTCACCAGAGGGATGTTCCTGGTAGCATGGTGGTAGAGCACTTATCATGTCAAATAAGAGCTACAAGATACTCTGCTTATGCTTATTCTGAAGTCACTCTGACTCAGTGATGTAAAACCAGTCTGAGATTTCAGTATTAACTTTGCAGCCCTTTGTTTAAACTAATGCCACACATATACCTTCCCTCCTGGATGGAAACACATGTATTGCTTCAGAGCTTCAAAGCTTTCCTCTGACAACATAAACTCCATGTCCTTTCAGCTTCTCCTAGAAACGTATGAAGACAGCTTCTTCTGGGTGGTTAGATGAAACCTGTGAATGAATTGATTCTTCTGGAATGAGGGCTTGCTCATTGCGTCAGCATTATCCTTTCATCTTCTTTTGACCAGAGGAATTGTATTTGCAGATATGTCTAGCACTCTGTTTGGCTTTCCTGTCAACTCATTCCCTTCCAAGTAGAAAGAGCCAGATGTATTCTGAAGCATTCACAGTCTATTTTAGGACCCTGTAGTTAGCAAAGACTGTTCTTTTCTATATAACAGATTGTTTAAATCTGCTGCTGTGTTATACATGCATTATCTTCTTTAATCTTCGTGGGAATTTGCTAAGGTGCAAAGAGATTCAATGACCTGAATCAACACCTAGGAGACTGACACCTAAACCTGCTTACTCTGCTCTTATTCTCAACCACTTGGTTTATAATGTTTCTCTTGGAACTGCCTTCCTATCACTAAAAATGATATAATGAATTCTTTCAATTTGGTAGAAGAATGAATTCCAAGGACTTATGAACAACTTTGTTCAAAATGGAAACTGTGTACCAAAGATAGAGCTGGAGATGAGAAGAATGTTCATTTACTTCTCATTTACAAGTTGGTCCACAGGAGTAAAAAAAATGTAGCAAAATGACTCTCTCTGCCTTTTTAGACAAAGCACTATTCTACCACACAATTGCTCAAATGCATGTTCTATGGTATGCATCAGACTCCTCACCAGTATCATATCTATAGTGCTCTGCATCCATACGAGAGCTTATTCTCAATAAACAGTGAATGATTTTCATTGTTCTTTATGATACAAAACCATGAATTAATACAGGTTCCTGTAGAAACTTCTCTGAGGAAAAGCACACACTTTCAATTAGCGTGTAATTAATTTGCTTTATTTTATAATTAAAAATGGGTGTCATTTTAATTCAGAAAGAGAGGCATAAAGATATGGAACAAAGATTCATGGAATATCCACATCATAAATCAGGGTACATATAAGCTCATAAATACATACTATGTTCATTCAGATAATGGATACTTTCTTCCCAACATTCCTTGGTTGACCAGACCACTTATCAGTTCTTAACAAATTACAAAAGTGTCTTGCTTTAAGTCAACTCATGATAAACATTTGCAAGGTCTAGCACATCCATGTCACCAGTTACTTTTCAAAAATGAGTCAGTGGGAAAAATCAGGTTTCCATAAAGCATTATTTTTACACAGGCATTTGGATGATGAAACTTGGCATAATGGGAGAGTTAAGGCATTTTAAGTCTTCATGAAGTTGTGGTAATGAACTGTGTGTGTGTGTGTGTGTGTGTGTGTGTGTGTGTGTGTGTGTGTGTCTGCATAGTGTATACATGTACTTTACTTCTTTACTGCATATAAGGAAAAGCCCACACCCACTCAAACAGTGTTCAAGGCTCTTTACTAACTAAAGCCAGTCTACTTTTTAAAGTTATTTTCCATCAATGGCCTGTATGCTTCACATATTGCAGTGACTGCACATTTTGTCCTGGCAACATTGCATGCTTCTATGTGTCAGTGCCCCTAAGCATGATTCCTCTTGAGCCTTTACCTCATCTATTTAGCTGTGTTCATTTTTTTTTCAATATTACATGGCTCTTTCTTTTTATGAAAACTTTGTCACCTCCTCTTTTTTAATCTCCATTCACTATGTCCTACAAGAAGTAACTTTTATTTATATCTCTAGGTCTTGCAGTGTCTTATTATAATTGAATATGTTTACATGTACTACAGCCCCAAATGAAAAAAAAACACAACTAATTTATTTTGTACACCCAAACATACTGCCAGATTTCAATACACATTTCTGTCTTGAAGTCTGATATTTAATTGCAGCTGCCCTCCTATACTCATACAGACTCAAAATCGCCTGGTAATTCATGAAGCAGTGTGAAGACACTAATTATCTCTGCTACAATGAGAACTTTGTACAAGTAGAAACGAGAGGGAGATTTCACTAAGGAGCCAGGGAAACCTCTTTTGCTGCCATTAAAATTGCAAATAAATGATTTAAAAATCATTGCACACACTAAGCACTTCAGCTGGAGAAATGCCAGCCTGGTTAAGGATAGATCCAAGTGCTTTCTGCTTAGCTCTCCAGCCTTTCTGACCCCAGAACCCATTGAAAACCCATTCTCAACTCATGGCTCCTTTCAGAGGGAGAAAACAGTAGTTTTCTAACATATCTAAAGGATGTTAGTCCTACCTGAAAGTGCTGGGATGTGTGTACTACAGTGATGTAGTCCTTTTCCAAGCCCCAAGAATTTCCCTTATTTCCCTTGTTAGTGAAAATTAAGCAGGGGATTCTCCTGCAACAGAATGAGGCTCTGTGTGAAGGATTCCCCAGTTTCTATTCCACTCTTACACATCAGTCCTCTACTAAGCTCAGTAACATTATCACACTATCCCACACAACCCACTGCATTTCAGTTTGCATCTCAGCTCTTGTTGGAAGCTGGGGTAGATGTGACATTGACTGCCATCTGGGCATCTTCAGGTCTGATTTTGATCCAGCCTGCTTCAGAAGATGGGTAGTTAGGCTTTGTCTTCCTACTTATACTGGCTAGTTTTGTGTGTCAACTTGACACAGGCTGGAGTTATCACAGAGAAGGTAGTTTCAGTTGGGGAAGTGCTCCATGAGATCCAGCTGTGGAGCATTTTCTCAATTAGTGATCGAGGGGGTAGAGCTCCTTGTGGGTGGTGCCATCCCTGGACTGGAAGTCTTGGGTTCTATAAGAGAGCAGGCTGAGCAAGCCAGGGGAAGCAAGCCAGTAAGGAACATCCCTCCATGGCCTCTACATCAGCTCCTGCTTTCAGACCTGCTTGAGTTCCAGTCCTGACTTCCTCTGGTGATCAACAGCCATGTGTAAGCTCAATAAACCCTTTCCTCCCCAACTTGCTTCTTGGTCATGATGTTTGTGCAGGAATAGAAACCCTGAGTAAGACACTACTCATGTGGTTGATGTTGCAGAAAGAATTCAAAAGTATGATTATAAACTGCCAACACATTTTTTTCTCTCTACGTTAGAAGGTGAGAACATTAAGAAGCCTCATAATGAGTATGTGGAGTTTGTTTAGAGGTTGTACTAGGGGAGCGCTGCTACTCGTGTAGTCTTGAATGAAGACCCATCCTCCTGTAGCCCAGGAGATCATCCTTTCTGATCTAACATGCAGCAGCTTCAGTGGGGATGTGCATAAAACAGTGAGGAGGTAGCAGACACCAGCATAGCCAACGGATCAGCTGAGTTAACACTGTTGATGAGTTAGGTTACAGATGTCACGCCCAAATAACCCTCTTGGTTCTGTCTATAGAAAGCCAGGGATTCTTTTCTCCTCCTTTAGTACTTTTACTTCCTCAGACTTTAATCAGAAACAATTTGTATCAACAATGTGATGTCACTTGTGTGCACAAACAAATGCTAATAGCTACTCCAAGCTCTGGAAGTAGCATAATCAGCTTTTGATACAATCCATGCTAGTGGGTGTTTTCTCATCATAATTTCCAAGAGGAGCTGCCAAAGAGCATTTCCCAGAGATCTTTGTAGCAATATACATATCCAGGACATGGGTGCAAGAAATAAACAACGATGGCAGGAAATATCCTGGGGACTGGAATTTTAAGTAACTTCTTCCATTAGATGAAAGACCCTCGTGTCAACATCTACATATCAAGATTTTACTCACACATACACTCATGATTAAGTGTAGCCCAATGCCAGGAGAATTTACAATTTATTTATTTCAGGCACTAAAATTAGTCTGTGATGAGGATGATTCCAGCATCTGAACACAAAGGAACGTCAGACTATTGGAACACAAGGAGCATTTTAGGTAGTTATGGGAAAGTGAGCATTACCCCCACAAGCCTTGATTTCCCTCTTGCTTAAGTGAATTAGGCTGTGAAAACTCCTATTAGCACATCTCTCCTTGTCTGCCTTGTGTTTGTGCATGTCTGTTTAACAGGTTTTGCACTCTTTCTCTTAGCACCCCTAAGAGTTTTTCTGCCTCTTTCCCCAGTCGCTGAGCAGAGGGGACATGGGCAGAGAAGGGTACGTGAGTGCAGCCTGCAGAGAGCAGAACCAGATTTACTAACTTTGAGACGACTTCTAGTGAGCTCTTGCCATACACCTGGCTGGCTTGCCATAAAGGCAACTGAGCCAATCGCCCTAAATCGGTTAAAAGATGACACTGAGAGATTTTCAGCAGGAATGATTCCATTTTTCCCTCTCACCAGTTACATGGTTAGCTGGTCCATGTACTGATTTGTTATAGCACGTAGGGCTGACTTGCTCCTTGCCAGCCTTCTCCATGCCTTAATGGCACTGGAAACCGACAGTCTCCTGGGGATGTATATGAAGGAAAGTCTGCGCTTCCCTCCTTCAAGGACACTGTGTTCAATCCATTATCTCTAACTCCTGTGCAATAGCCTAGTCTATCAAAATACAGTGATTGAATAAAACTTTCATTCTAGGTAATGAATGCATTGATTTAATAAAGGATTTGTTCTGTATGGTATTATAGTTCCCTAAATGAACACTGAAATCCTAAAATGGGAAACTTATCTTTGGTCTAAGTTAAAGCATAGGCACTTCTTTTAAACTGCATGCCCTAATAAAATAGCAACCCACTTGATACTTAAAGCAGGAACAGTCTATTATATGAGTTCTTAACATTTTCCAGCTATTGTAAAGCCACCTGCTTTTCCTATCGTAAGTACATCTGGCATCCAGCAAATAGAGTACAGCGATGGCTATCAGACTAATTTATGATGTTTTTATATTTCCATGGTTTGGGCAGGCTAATCCAGGCTGATATGCTAACCTCCCTTCCAGAGATAAATGATGAAATCTTACACTCTTGAAGCCTTTTTATTGTTTTTCACTTTCAAATTCTAGAATAGTTTGGTATGCCCACCGATTTCATTAGAGAACAGAGGGGTATAATTAAACCGTGTGCTTTGTCCAGGTAGCACCTATTCTTGAACATCCAGAAAGATTTGGGAATCTTTTGTGCCTAACATTGATTTTGAAAAAAAAATTGCACTTGTAATCACTCTTCCTTCCCCAAGTTTACTGGGCATTCTGTTGCTGTGTCTGTAGCCTATTTTGAGGATTGTGTTTCGCAATATACAAACTACTTCAACAAACCCAAATGAGTCAAGGGCAGAGCCTATTCCCTGACTTTGGAAATGAGGTTGGAAGATGTGAGCTACAGAGAATGTCTTGTGTGGTCTTCTGCTTCATCTTGGGAGAAAGGCCAAGTGCACACATCCATGCACCTTCTCAGGGCGGCCCTTAGCTCTATCCTAAGTGGGCCTTCCTTTAGCTATTTACAGAAGTCTTAACTGTTGGGATGCATATGCCATAGTTTCCCCTTAAATACCCATAGAAATGCCCACAGTAACAGATGTATTTTTGATAAATCTAATCTATAAATCACTCATCAAATATACTTTAAAACAGGATGGATATTAGAACACCCTCAAAAATTCATTAGAATAGTTTTTTCTCCTTTTTTTTTTTAAACCAAGACATATGCCCAAGTTAAGTAAACGTGTATCAACTCTAAACTGAGTTGAGAAATGGCAGAGCTTGTTATAGATTGCAGAGTTAAGAAGAGGGCGACTTTATCCTTGTCTCCCCTGACTAGTGTAATGATTGCAGTAATGTTTATGCCTTACTCAAACTGCTTTTCTTCTGGCAAAAAAAAAAAAAAAAAAAAAGTTAAAAAAAGTCTGTAGAGGATTTGCACCTCTAAACAGTTCAGTTGGCAGCAAGCAGTGCCGATTATGTTTCTATCTAAATGAGAGCTACTGTGCCTGGATTCATGACCCACCCCACTAAGCTTCTTATTTAGCCCCAGGTTCACTCCCTCCCTTTGTTACTATACATAATGCTGCAGTGAACGTTTCCCAAGCAGGGATGCTGGTACATACTTTTAAAAGTCTACCTCTTCTACTCAAAAGTAAATTTGAATTTTGTTTTACCTATACTGCTAAAAATCCATCTTTAAAATGTTATCCCAAATCTAAATCCTGACTGACACTGAAAGTGTGTTCCTACTTCCAAACACTTCACCACACTTTTCACCTGAACTTTAAAAGTTTTGTCTTTGTTAATCTTGCATGTGAAAGTTGGATCTCATTTTCACTTTGTGCCTTTAATGTTAAGATGAGAATTGTCTCATATTTTAGTGGGTGTAAAGGATTTTCTTTAGGTATAAAACTATCAAGAAAATATTCAGGGTACATACAACATAATAAAAAGTTTTTAGCTCAAAAGAGAGCATTCAAACAACTTTTTATAAAAGTATGTTATTATGACTGTTTTAATTACTAATCCCTTACCATTCCATAGTGTCTATTATCTTAGCTACCCACTGAGGTTCTGGAGGTATATCTCCCAAGCAAAAAATAAAATAAAATAAAAAAATAAAAACAAAGAGGTGCTATTGTAACCAAAGAGGAACAAAAACTCCCCAGCCATGAACTCTGAAAAGTCCTCAATCAGTGTGTATATTTCCTGCATTCTTACTATAATCATAGCTGAAATGATCCATATGTCGAACAAAATGCAAAGAAGTGCAAGATGTGATCTCTGCTTGTACAGAGTTCACAGTGAGGCCCATAAAGCACAGTTATCTGAAATTCTAAGCAGCCAATGACACAGACCATGATGCCTTAGGAGTCGAGGAAGGACAGCATCTCCACAGATGGGGGAGGGTAAAGAATGCTACTTAAAGCAAAACACACATTTCAACCGAGAGAAAGATTCAGAGCATAGAGCTGTGGAGCAAGAGAAACAGACAGTAAATAGACAAAGATGAATGAGTTTGTGTATTTTTCTCTATTATGAATGAGGTTGAGCCTGGCACATAAGAGAATAAAGGGAACGTTCACTTATGAAAAGGTAGACTGGGGTCAAAGTATTGAAGACCTTGGCTATTTGACATCAATTAGATCTCAATACTGTAAAATGTCAAACTGAATCCTTGGGACTGTAGCATTGACAGGATAAAAGTAAAACTGATAATTTTGGCATGAAAATAATGAATGAATAACTTGAGGAGTTGTACTGGTGGTAGCAATAATAAACACATTAACATTTTTCTGGGGGAGAGAATTAACTATAAAGGAAAGGTGATTTGTGTTTTTGTCGATTTATGCTACAAAAAGCTGCTACAACACTGATGTTGCCTAAGGTACCTAAAGAAACAGATGCACCGAGGTCCAGGATTCTTCACGTGTGGATGCAACATTCCAGTGCAGGGCCCTTTTCTAAACCCAACTCAACTTTCAGATGCCCCCATGCACTCTTTCTGACGATGGAAAGTCTCTCCTTGGAGGATCTGGAATTCATATCATTTTTCTCACAGACCTGGAAATTCCAAGCATGCTGTTGCCATTGCACCTCATCTGTCATCCCAGGGAACGGCTTTGTTTACTCTTGTAATTTGGAGAAATGAGGTGATGGTAGAAAGAGCTCAAAATAATGAGAAGAAGGTGTTGGCTTGTATAACTGGTCATTTCTCTCTCATTTCATTTCTTTTACATGTTGGTAGGGGTTAGATAATTGATCAAAATCTCCAGCACCATAAGCCAAAGCATGGTTCAACAGTTTGTCCTGAACACTGCAATGTGTCAGGCATAGACTGTGGATGCTGGGAAATATATTTTAACCAGAAAACTGGCCTTTGCTCTTTACAAATCTTACAGCTTGGTGAGATATGTATAACAAGTCTACATCCTATTCTGCTCTTCTCACCTACAAGCCATCGGCCTGGTTCCTTGCAAGTTTCCTGAGCCATGCAACCCCACTCTGCCTCACTCTCCAGATGACTTAATGTTCTCCTATGCTTAGAGTTCTCTGTGTACTGAGATTTATAACCCACTTCAGTGAGAACTGGAAAGAAGGAATTCAGACAACAAATACTAGTAGACTTGTTATGAAGTACTATACAGACTAGTATCATGGACCAAAGACTGAAACTTGGAGACAGTCCATAGCACTGAAGTGATGTAAGAAATGCATTGGTCACAGTGAGCTTTCCAAGTGGGTGATAAGTGCTAAATAGAGACCTAGAGAACAGAAAAGGAGGTGTCTACATCATCACAGACAAGTGTTCTGCTTTACCGAGAAGGATAGGTTTGACTTAAATAGGTAAAGGAGACAGGTTGTGTCACATGGGGACACAAGTTAGTGATGTACTTTCTGATTGCCAAATAAAACTGACTTTTCCAGAAGTGTTCTGGACTTTGG
>JADRCD010196250.1:0-22602 GCA_019843815.1 Montemys delectorum | reverse complement strand
CAGAAAGCCTTTTTCCTCAGATGCACTTTGTTACCCAGATTGTGCTTGGATGTGATTTTGTGCCTTCTGTGACAAACATTTACATTCAATTTATAAGACATGTTCACTCTTGTTAGATGTCAGAACATAGCTATAGAATCCAGTCTGGTCAGTGTACCCTGAATCTGAGTATGGTTTTCTGCTCTGCCTTTGTGACTCCCTAGATAACCTATAGTATATACCAGATAACTGTGTTAAAACTGGTCTGTCCTGAAAAAGTCTTTGGGAAAAGGCTGCTCTGTTACTATTTACTGTGTGCTTGCTGACTTCTATTTACATATTTTTCTGATCATGCCTTTCTGAACTCAAATAGCATTCCTTGAATCATTGCTTTCTTTATTTCTTTCGTTCATATATAAAAAGTATACCGAAACTGAAATAGTTCTTTACAGCATCGGACCATAGTCTGTTCCATACTTTTAGGTTCTCAGATCCAAGGTCCAGCAGATAACATTTGCACAGGTCTGCTGAAAAGCCAACAATAACTACATTAAATATAAGTGGTCTAAATAGTCAAAAGATTCAGTAGATTAGATCAAGACCCTAAAGTACATTGTTTATAAGAAAACCATTTGTTGACATATATAATATACTGCAGATATTATATAACAATATAAATATGTTAAAAATAAAAGCATATAAATAGATAATGAGTTGCTATAAGTTTGAGCTATAAAGTGAGTACCAGGGCAACCAGGGTTGCATAATGAAGCCCTGTCACAAAAAGTAAAAAAAAGAAAAAGAAAAAGATAATATTGGCAATTTAAATATAGTAATATGTTAAAATACAGTATATTGTTAGTAAATCACATCCCCAAAATATAAATTTCCAACAACTGCTGGTGTCATTCAGCATATTAACACATAATGACAAAGATTATATGCAGATAAAGAATTTTGCAATTCAATATATTTCTTTTTTTATTGATTTAAGTTTTATTGCATTATGATGAGAAAAGATACATGATTTCAATTTATCTGAATTTGTTAACATTTAAAAATATATTTAAGTAAATAGAATTACATCACATTCTATTTCTGTTTTGCACCCCAACTCCTCCAAAAGACCCCCTTCAATACATGCAATACCTTTCTTTTTTCTTATTTTGTCATATTCTTTAAAATTTATAAAAATATTATAACAATAAAAATGAGTATTATAAAAGTTGTTTGAAGTGCTGGATGACAGGAGCCTGACATAGTTGTCTCCTAAGAGGCTCTGACAGTACCCAACTAATACAGAAGTAGAGGTTCACAACCATCCATTGGACTAAGTACAAGGTCCCCAATGAAGGAGCTAGAGAAAGGACCCAAGGAGCTGAAGAGTTTGCAGCCCCTTAGGAGGAATAACAATATGAACTAACTAGTACCCTCAGAGCTCCCAGGGACTAAAACTCCAACCAAAGAGTACACATGGGGGACTCATGGCTCCAGCAGCATGTGTATAGCAGAGGATGGCCAAGTCGGTCATCAATGGAAAGAGAGGCCCTTGGCCCTATGAAGATTCTATGCCCCAGTGTAGGGGAATGCCAGGGCCAGTAAGCAGGAGGGGGTGGGATGGTGAGCAGGAGGAGGGGGAAGGGAACAGGGAATTGCTTTATTTTTATTTTATTTTATTTTGTTTTATTTTATTTTTCTTTTTTTTTTTTTGGAGGGGAACCTGGGAAAGGAGATATTGTAAATAAAGAAAACATCTAATAAAAAAAGTTGTTTGATATGAAACAACAATCAATTGAACAGTCTTATGTAGATACTTGTCTACAGCAATACTGAAAATATGTTTTTCTCAATATAAATTTTAAATAACTCCAAACATATTAACTGTATATTTTAAAATAATACATCACTACTAGTATTTTTTAAATGAACATAAATATATAAGGTCTTTTTGTTTGTTTGTTTCTTTTGTATTTAGTAGAACTTAAAATCTTGGCTCTTACTGTGGTACAAGCCCAAAATAAGAACAGTCTTTAGACATTGGAGTTCATTGTAATAAGGCTATACTTCAATGACCCTCACATCACCAAAGGATTTTACCCCCCATGGTAGCTAAGCTGAGAGTTGACAGTTCTGCTGCACCAAGGAATGAATTGTAGGCACGATTTTTGGATACAGATTTCCTGCTATGGTCAAAGCTATTTGACTTGAGTGAGTGACTTTATTCTCAGCCCACAGAGAACAGGTTACATTCATTTAAGAAATGATGTGTGTATTAAGATAGTCTATCCATAAAGTCGTTCACCAACTGTTTCAATGAACAGTGGTTCTGCTTAGAGGGTGACACAGACATTAGGTGTGGGTAAGAATCTGGTTCGTTGACTGTGATGATTTTGAAAAGGATTCATTTCTGAGTAACTTATAAAGTCCTCTTCTTCAAACTTGATACAATAGTTACAAACATCAAGCAAAACATTCAGTCTTACTCTTTATTGTTCTTTTACAAGCCACCTCCCATGTTAATTGTCTATGTTTCTTTTGCCTATATAAATACTTTTGAAATATGTAAGCTGTTCTGAAAACCATAGTATAGTGTAAAATCATGACATAAACAATACTACTAATAGAGAGGCTGAGATAGGAGAAGTATGATTTCAAGACCATTATGTGGTACACAGCAAGACACTGTCATGTACAAACAAGCAGAAAGTGTATATGGGTTGTACAATTTTGGACCTATTTCTCCAATTACCAAAGTAGAGAGACCATTGGATGACAATCAAACAATTTCTAATTCTTCATATTTTTGAATTTCAGTTGATTAGAATATGTTGGTAATATTAATTTTCATAATAAGATATTAAGAAAAAGTAATTGTTACTTCCTGTTGTTTTTGTTGTTAGAGGTGGAATTAGTTTTGTGTGTGCTTGTTGAAAGATCACTTTCTTGCTTCTTCTAGGGTGTAGTTTTGCTCCTTATGTTGGCGTTTTCCATCTATTATCCTTTGTAGGGCTGGATTTGTGGAAAGATAGTATGTAAATTTGGTTTTGTCATGGAATATCTTGTTTTCTCCATCTATAGTAATTGAGAGTTTTGCTGGGTATAGTAGCCTGGGTTGGCATTTGTGTTCTTGTAGGGTCTGTATGACATCTGTCCAGGATCTTCTAGGTTTCATAGTCTCTGGTGAGAAGTCTGGTGTAATTCTAATGTAATTCTGTAATTCTGGTATAATAGTTTTGTTGAAGATATTTACTGGCCCTTTAAGTTGGGAGTCTTCACTCTCTTCTATACCTATTATCCTTAGGTTTGGTCTTCTCATTGTGTCCTGGATTTCTTGGATGTTTTGGGTTAGGACCTTGTTGCTTTTTGCATTTTCTTTGATTGTTGTGTCAATGTTGTCTATGGTGCCTTCTGTCCCTGAGATTTTCTCTTCTATCTCTTGTATTCTGTTGGTGAAGCTTGCATCTATGACACCTGATTTCTTTCCTGGGTTTTCTATCTCCAGGGTTGTCTCCCTTTTTGATTTCTTTGTTTCTGTTTCCATTTTTAGATTCTGGATGTTTTTGTTCATTTCCTTTACCTGTTTGATTGTGCTTTCCTGTAGTTCTTTAAGGGATATTTGTGTTTCCTCTTTAAGAGTCTCTAGCTGTTTACCTGTGTTCTCCTATATTTTTTTGAGGGAGTTATTTACCTCTCTCTTAAAGTCCTGTATCATCATCATGAGAAGTGATTTTTGGATCTCAATCTTGCTTTTCTGGTGTGATGTGTGTCCAGGACTTGCTATGGTGGGAAAAATTGGGTTCTGATGATGCCAAGTAACTTTGGTTTCTGTTGCTTATTTTCTTATGCTTGTCCTCCTCTCCAAAAAATAAAAAATCTGGTTATCTCTAGTGCTACCTGCTCTCGCTTAATCTGATTAGGGCCTCTCCTACCTGTGATCCTGGTTATGTCAGAACTCCTCAGAGTCAAGCTGTCTCTATAATCCTATGATTCTGGGCCTGTTAGAGCACCTGGGAGTAGAGCTTCCTCTGGGTGTTGTGGGGATGGCTACAAAATTTGTGCCCAAGGTCTACTCAGAACACAGGCCTAAACAGACTGGAAGTAACCTGTGCCACTGGACTGGTGGAGTTCCTGCATGCCTGGGTCCTGCTAGTCCCAGTTACACCCAGTGTTGGGACAGATGTGTCCTCCTAACATTTGATCCTCTGATTCTGGGAATATTAGAGCACCTGGGAGTGGAGCTTTCTCTGGGTGTTGTGGGACTGGTTGTAAATTTTGTGCCCAAATAATTTTAAAAAATCGGATGCAAGGCATCAATGATAAAAACACAGCTGCCAACACTCATGATAGATGAAGACTAGATATGATGTCTTATGATCTGAAACAGTCAAGATAGCTACTATTATATTTTAACATTTTAACTGGCACTTGCCATTGTGATAAGGCAAGAAAAAGAAATGAAAGGTACATTGGTTATAAAGAGCAAGTCAATTCAAGACAGCACTGTGTGATTTAACTTCTCCAACACTGTAAATATGATGATGACAGAATACATGATTTCATGAAAGCAGAGAAACCTTTGAAGGTGACATCTCCAAGTTACTACAAATTTGCCTTCTGATACTCCCCAATGAACAAGTCCCAGCCATTTCAAAATTCTACACTGGCCTGTAGTGGTTCATTTTCAATTTACTGAAAAACAGACTTTCCCTTAATAATTTAGAGAACAGTATTTCAGAGAATGAAGTTGGCTAAGTATTAGTTCAAGGGGATTGTGGACTATGATATTTGTATTATAGCTGTAAATATGTACTATACTTAATACTAGGTTATTATTTGATAATAATAGTTCTTTGACATTTAATTGTAAGAGTGAAGTGTGATTTTAATAATGGTGTTATGGTAAAATTTGATTAAAACTTGTTTGGTAGAAAAACCTAACATGTTATTGAAAAGGACCCAGGGTGACACATCACCATGCAAACTTATTTAGCTTCTCATTTTTGCCAAAATGATACCACTTTTGTGAGACTGAGCCAGTATTTTGCCTTAATCATCTATATGGCACAGTTTTCTCCTCCCTGACATTATCTCATTATTTATGAGCTGAGTTAACCTCAGTCACAATACAATGAAGGAAGGGCAAAAAGTACAAGGTACCTCCTTGAAATTCTTACTTAATTTCCTAGTAGATTCAGTGCAAAAGTTGGGAAGGATACCTATCTAAAATTCAAGTGAATTCACTCCACCTTGCTTAACAATGCCCAGTGAAATAAACAAAGAGCATTGTCATTGTATTAGCAGCAGTGCTGGGTTTTGTGTTTTATATCCAGTTCATGCTCAATGGCAGATCATGGAAGTACGAGATGGATACACTCAAGGGTCTGATCCAAGTTCTTCCATAATGAGCCTTGTGGCAGACTTTCTTCTTACCCTTATCTTCCTCCCATCCTCTCCTCCCCTCCTCTTCTCTTTACTCTCTCTTTATCTTCATTATCATCTCAACACAGTCATGGAAGCCATTGTCTGCCACCACCTGTGATTTCTAAATTAGTTTTAATAATGATATTTCAAATTGTCTCAGTGTATGTACTGGGGAAGAAGGAAGAAATGCAACATTTGGCACTTACTTAGTGCTACACACATATTTTAAATTTATTTTATTTTAAATTATTTGTGTGTGTGTGTGTGTGTGTGTGTGTGTGTGTGTGTGTGTGTGTGTGTTGTTTGGGGGGGCATATGTGTAGATGAGTACAGTCACCTTTCAAGGCCAGAATATGATGTCAGAGTCTCTGGAGCTGGAGTTACAGGCAGTTGTAAGCCCCCTGATTTGGGTGCTGGGAACTGAACTTGGGTCCTCTGCAAGAACATATGTTTTCTAAACTTCTGAGCCATCTTTCCTTCTCCACTTGATGCTATATTTGACAGCTTTTAAGAAGCTCATTTTCCTATTTTTCATAAGTGTCTTTTCACTTAGAAGTGAAATAATATTTCCAGTAAGTGCTGGTAAATCAGACACCACATAGAGTTCTGCCTGTTCCATCGAGCAGGTCCCCAGGATCTCAGTGACTGAGATAAAACAGAAAATGCTATCCCACAATCTGTTAGTAGAGGGAAAAGTATTTCTGAGTAAGTTAAAGAAAGAAACTAAGTGCTAACTGTAAAGTTAAAAGATATTTTGGGGATGCAGTGAAAGGTTCTGGGCACTGTGTCCTTGGGAACTCTGAGAGGCACAGTGGAGAAAGGGCTGTCTAATGCTCATGCAAGTGATTGTCCAATAATATGGCTTAGGAATCGATGACCAAAGTGGGGTTCTACTATAGCAAATTTAACTACCAAGGCATCTTCATGATCGTATTTTAGTGCTACAATGTCAAAATTAGTGAAAATCAATTTACCTCACTTTATGGAGGAAAAAATTAAAATTTGTAAAGTGACTCAGATCATTTGTAGTGGCCTTTTCAGTATTTCTGCATAAGTTATTTCTTTTACTTTATCTAATTTTTATTTTTAAGGCTCAGTAATAGATGGAATAGCTTTCTTGCTTCATGCCTACGGGAGGTGGAGGGAGAAACATACATACAGAGACACAGACAGATGGGACTAAGACATGCTCTTTTTTTTTTTTTGGTTTTTTGAGACAAGAGTTTCTGTGTGTAGCCCTGGCTGTCCTGGAACTCACTCTATAGACCAGGCTGGCCTCGAACTCAGAAATCTGCCTGCCTCTGCCTCCCAAGTGCTGGGATTAAAGGCGTGCACCACCACTGCCCGGCCTAAGACATGCTTTGAGCTGAATAAACATTTTCCACTAACGCAGAGTTCCTTGTCATTTCTATCCAGACCTTGGAGAAGGAGCTAACTTTTCAGCCCCCTGAACATCTCTCAGCTGGTACTCTCATATTGTGTATCTTGTCAAGTGAATACCTACTGAAAGCAATAAAAGGGAGTCCTAGCTTGGTGGAAGCATTGCTTGTTAGAGATTTATGAGCATTATTTTATCCTGTCTTCACAGATAACCAGAATTCACTGACAAGCAATCTAGGTCTATCATCAGCATTTTATGATGCAGAAGAAAAGCTCTGAGGAATCAATATTTGCCCAAGATCATTTAGCAGGGAACTTCAGTCCAGATCTGTAGAGAACCAAACTGCACTGATGAGCAGTCAGTCACATGTCATCCAAACCAAACAGTGTCAAACAATGTCAAACAAATGCCAACATGCAGTTCCCCCAGGCCTGTTTGCTTGCTTGCTTGCTTGCTTTGAGGGTTTGTTCTAGCCTATGCATTGCCTTGTCTGCATGGCTATTTATAAAGGTCTCAAAAGTTTTACTTTTTCAAAGATGACCTTTCTTTCACCTACTTCTCTTAATGGGAATTCTTTGTTCACATTTTTATTTGCTTTGCATAGATCCTTGAAATAAGTGCCAGCCCAGCTCCTGTTAAAATCCTCACAAAAGACCCAGTCCTATCTGATGGCTTTTGACGAGATCTTTTCGAGTCCCTCACATGCCGATTCAAAGCATGAATACTTTTGGCTTTGTTGCATGGGAACATTGTGGCTTAGGAAACTTCTAGAAGTAGGCTGAGAATCGAATCTTCAGCAAGCTAATACAGGCAAATCCGGCATTGTTTCCTTTTAGCTATCCCTGCTATCCTGGGTGCAACGCTATGTGTTTAATATGCGTGCCTTTAGTGAAATCCAGAAACCTGATATTTTAAAGGTGCCTGATCAAATATCACCGTCCCAGAAGTGCTCTCAAATTTTTTCTTTTCCTTCTAACTGTTGTAAGCATGATCTTAACCTTGACACTGGCTTGTAGCTATGGAGTGAAGCCAGTGGTTCAATTTCCCAAATGGAAGTCTACCTGATTAGCTCCACTTGGCTTTCAGAGTCCTCCGTCCAGTTTGATGACTGATGATATACTGCAATGGGAACCTCAGAGTTTCCAAAGGTTAAAAGCATTGATGGTATTTAATTAAAACAATGCTTTAAAAGTTGAACAGTGCCAAACATAAGCTTCTTATAACAGTGCAAGGGCACTAGCTTATGAATTGAACTGAGGAAGCTCATTTGCATCTTCAATAACCTTCTGCCAAATGCCCACGGGGGAGCTATCTGGAACTCACAAGTTTGATTAACCAGTTAGTACCAAGAGAGATTTAAGAATTTCAGATTGTTACCAATTTACCCTTGTTCCTAAGAATAGTTCATTGTTATATGGAAATAGAACAATATGTTTGGTTTTTGGAAGCCTTTTCTACTGATGATCTTACTAGACTCATTATAATAGACTTAAGTCTATAGAGTAGAGCTGAAAAAAATCATGTTTCTGATGTGTAAGGATAAATTTTAAGGAGCTTGTCAGCTAAAGTGGTCTAATGCACTTCTGTAGTTAAATTCTATATGGATCTAGAGTTTCCATAAGACAGAATATAGACTCTGTCCCAACATAAAGTTAATTTATTGTAAGCATGTTTACAAGCTTTAAGAGGATTTTCATAACTTATAAATAAAATATTTGGGGCTGGAGAGATGACTTAACTGATATGAACACTGGCTGCTCCCTCAGAGGACCTGGGTTCAATCCCTAGCACCAACATGATGGCTCACAATTATTTGTGACTCTAGTTTCAGGGGATCTGATTCCTTGCTCTGGCCTCTATGGACACCAGACATGCATGTGATACACACACACACACACACACACACACACACACACACTAAATGTAAAAAGAAAGGCCACTGTCTATGTTCTGAAAGCTGAGAATTCAATGGCTTAGACTGAGAGGTCTCAGGAACTTTTTCTTGGCAGATGGCTGCCCTTCTTTGTTGTTGGTCATTCAAGGAAGGACCTACTGTCCTTCTATCCTGTGGCTTTTCTCTCCAGGCTTCAGAACATGGTGTTATGCTGGCAAATGGAAAAAGGAATAGTGGATGCCTATCTATTTAACACATTTTTGTAGAGGTGGCAACTCTAGGATTCCCACTCAAAGTCCATCATTAGGAATCATTAACATGTAGAAGAGAATTTGAAAATGAACTAGGCAAACAGTCTATCTAAATATACCCCATTTCATTTTTACATTAACTTGGAATATCTTCAATTCTTGAAATGCTTCACTTTCTATATAGTCCAATATATGGATAATTATTTTTGTGTATATGTATACATATACATATGTATATATACATATATGAAAGTGTCATATATGTGTACGTCTGTGTATACACATTTATATGTAGGTCTAGGTGCCTGGGCTCACAAAATCCAGAGGATAATTTGGGGTGTTCCTCACCTTACTTCATTGAGCAAGGTCTTTCAGTGACAGCTGCCAGCTGTCAGGCTCCAATAGTCTTATCTGTAGTCCTTAGAGCTGGGGTTATAAGTACAAATGTGCCTTTGCCTGGATTTTTACGTAGGCAGCGAAGATTTGATCTCAGGGCCTCATGCTTGTGTAGCAAGCATCTTTACTTAATGACTTATCTCCTCAGCCTCAATATCTGTATTTCTCCACACATAGGATCAAGCTTTTAAACATGTAACTTGATTTTATTATTGCTAGTAAGTGATATTAACATGCATAAAGTAAGATTTAAAGGTACATACATTCGGGGCTGGCGAGATGGTTCAGTGGGTAAGAGCACTGACTGCTCTTCCAAAGATCCTGAGTTCGGATCCCAGCGACCACATGGTGGCTCACAACCATCCGTAATGAGATCTGACGCCCTCTTCTGGTGTGTCTGAAGGCAGCTACAGTGAATTACGCTGGAGCGGGGCTGGAGCGAGTGGGGCCAGCAGAAGATCCTGAGTTCAATTCCCAGCAGCCACACACATGATAGCTCATGGCCATCTGTATAGCTACAATGTACTCATACACATAAAATAAATAAAATAAATCTTAAAAAAGGTACATACATTCATGTGGAGGGACAGAGTTAGCAATAATTATTATGTTTTAATGTTAACCAGAATCATGGTTTAAGTTTCAATTACTGTGCCCAAGAGATCTACGGATCAAAAATGCAGGTGACCTGTAAATCCCTACCCAAGGACAGATGCTTCTGGAAATGCTGGAAGCTGTTTTTTTTATGGGAGATAATGAGCCACATGTGTTTACTCCCTTAAACGAGTATTTTTGGCCAAACTATACTGGATGTGCTTGATCATATGTGGGTAGAAGGTATGTGGGGAGGGAACATGTCGGGATATAGGCTTGTCTCTAATTGGATGTGGTGGGAAATACTGTGGCCTTGTGGTGTTGCCTTTTTAAGTCTCTGCAAGGTGTGACTTGCGGCCATTTACTGGAAACCCAGAGATGAACCTGGCCAGAGAGTCCATCAACCTGGCCAGTATTTAAGTAATGCTTGCCTCAAATTAGGCTTTAAATCATGATAATAATCTTATTCTCAACTGGTGGGATTCACATAAAGAAAACACTTAGTGGAAAGATGAGTTTATTGCACATAAAATATAAAGTAATTCTGTCACATTCCTGACCTCTTCATTACAGTGGCCTGTGCTACTTTGCTGTTCCAAGGGGCATGGGCCGCATCTCTAGCATCCTAAGCCAAAGGTTAAAATCCTAGCTTAGTTTATCAGGACATACTATCCAACTGTAGCTCCACCTGCTTGGGCAGGAGAGTCCTTTAAGCAAAGGAGTTACCAGTCTGGGAACATAGCAATACCTCATTCTGAAAACTGTCCCCAAGTTCAAGGTTATGTGAGCAAGATTATGGAATTTATATGCTTCTGTCACCAACTATACAGATTAGTTATTGCAAGAAGGCAACTGCTCTAGTCATTCAGTCATTCAGCCTTTAGTTAATATAAATAGGGAACAAATAGTATTTATTGAATATCAACATTCATGATTAGTAACTAATTTTAAATTATAAAATGATAATCACTTTATAGCTTGCAAACAAAAACTGAGGTCAACATTAAACCCGAGGTTTGTCTTCAAACGCAAGTTTTCTTAACATTGAAGTCTGTGTAAATTCATACCCTCCCCCTTCCTATAAGGCCCCATTCATGACCACAATTACCAAGCCCCATTCCTATAAAGTTTCATGGCCACAGCTGCCAAACAAACAGAGCCACAAGGCCAGTGTTTTGGAGTTGAGTTCGTTCACACAAAAGCTTTTAGATATGAACCTCAAGACTGTTATGTTCACCATGTTCTAGAAGATGTTCAGATACAAATGGGTTGGAGCTGGACTCCTAACCTCACCAGCATGTGCTTTTACGCCTTTGCAGTGTCTCCTGGCCATCCTCTGAGAAAATTGCCATAGTAAATCATCTACAAAGGCTGAGGTGGGATAGAAAGGCAAGCTCAAAATCATGTCTGACTTGTCCAATGCCTCACCTTGGACCCAGATTTTGCAGGTTTAGCCTTGAGTCTCTGTGTTAACTCCTGCTGATTTTCAGAGGTTTCGAGGGATCCCCGCAAATACTATGACTATCAAGGAAATGAACCACAAGAGGCAAGAAGGAAACTTGGTTCAGCATGGCTTAGTTAGCCAGATTGGTTCAGACTTCTGGCATCTGACCCTAAAGAGTTCACTTTTAAACATTTAAACACAGTATGATAATTATCACAGTAAAGCCTAGGGCAGGACTACATTGAAAGTCCTTTGCAAAGCATTGGACCTTTGCAAAGTACCTATGACCTCTTCCATGAGAATGGGTTCTACTGACTGAGAAACAGTACTCAGGATGAGGGTTTAGGGAGGAGGGGTTTGTGAGAAGCATAATAGTAAAGCTCTTTTGTGAAGTACATTGGCCCCCTTTCATAAGGATGGATTCTTTTAACTGTGAAATACTGCTCAGGATAAGGGGGAGTTGGATGAGGCCTGACTCTACAGAATAGTAGCAAAGACTACCAGGTTATTAGCACATCCACTCCCAGTCTTCGGAGTGGGAATCACGTATGCACACCCCTTGGAGAAAAACCTGAATGCTTATCAATTCTGGTTTCTCGATTGCAGTCTGTAAGCATATGCTTTCTACAAGGGGTTGTTCAATTATTGACAGGTACCTGGATGCGGATCTGCTCTAGGAATGGGAGTAATTACTTAGTCCAACGTCGAGTAGAATTATGATAGAAGCTACTCACACAGGAACAAGTGCCGAGTTCCTTAACCTTTTTACTGCCTAGGCTGTAATAAAACCTTTTCATGGTTCATATGGCTATAGGAACTGAATACGAGGGAAGAATTGTAATGTGTCTTTGTTGTGGATGATCTGTGATCTTTGGTTTTGGGAAGAGGAGGCTAAGGTGAATATAATTTGCATACCAAGTTAGGATTTTGTTGTTGGTTTGCGCGCGCGTGAGAGAGAGAGAGAGAGAGAGAGAGAGAGAGAGAGAGAGAGAGAGAGAGGACATATATGGTATGTTTCCATTGCCAATTACTTTTATGACAGCTGTCCTCAACTCAGTAGTGAGGAATAGAAATAACAACAATAGCAACCAACCAGACCTCCCAGAGCTCCCAGGGACTAAACCACCAACCACAGAATACACATGGGGTGGGGGGACCCATGGCTCCAGCTGCATTATGTGGCAGAGGATTGCCTTATCTAGCATCAATGAGAGGGGAGGGTCCTGGTCCCAAGAAGGCTTAATGCCCCATCATGGGGGAATGCTAGGGTGGTGAAGCTACGGTGAATGCTAGGGTGGTAGGTGGGTGGGTAGGGGAGCACCCTCATAGAAGCATGGGGGAGGGGATGGGATAAGGAGTTTACGGAGGGGAAACTGGGAAGGGGGATAACATTTGAAATGCAAGTAAATAAAATAACCAATAAAAAATTTAAAAAAAAAAGAAATAACTTGACCCACAGTGGCTTTGTTGTGTAATACTCATCCTAATGCCTCATGTTATAGGGCTTAAGACCTTTTGTATTTGAAAATAGACAAGATCTTAACAAGCTGTTATGACAAACATTTAAGTCTTATTTTGGTCAAAATGCTATCAGACTTCTGGTTAATTAGCCTTACATACTCAGGGAGAGAGTTCTTTGCACGGAGTTGAGAGACCAATATATTATCCAATTTTTTTTTTTTTTGAACAGAAATACAGAAGTTTTACTAGATGTCAAAATTGAAGGCATATACACACTCAAATCCTATAAACCCCAGTTCACTGTTGGTGACTCGAATTGACTATGTCTTTGTTCTTTTCCAAAATAAACAAGATCGAGCCACAGCCATGAACAGGCTCCTGTGTTCCTTGGAAGACGCACTTCGATTTGCCACCACAGGAGAAGGAGGAACAAGAGAGGTCAGAGTGAGTGTTGATGCACTTGTCCTCTGCTGAGCCTACTCTGAAAGCTTTCAACCAGAGCGAGATGTTCCCACAATCTAAAAACATGCAGTAAGTATATCAGCGATGCTTAAAAACATGCCCTCTTGGTTGTTAAGTGAAAACTCATATTAATCAGTTTTTACTTTACCTTACAGATGTGATACAAGCACATCCTCAGCCTTCCCTGGATACTGCTGAGGTCCAGAACCAGAGGAAACCACACAGCTGTCCAAATGAGCTTATCTCCTGGAGGGACTGCACAGAAAACCAATCAGACACTCGCTACAAGAGGCCTTGCGATTATATCCATGTGTGAAGCTGTCAAGTGGCTTCCTCTGTATCATCACCATCTGTTTATTCTTCAAGTTGCTGCCAGTATATCTAGCCTTTAAAAAATATTTATTTTTATGGGATTAGAGATATGACTCTGACGATTAAGATGCTAAATGCTCTTCCAGAGGTCCTGAGTTCATTTCCTATCTGTAATCATATTCTGATGGTTACCAAAACACTGGTGTGCATATAATAAGTAAATAAAAATAATCATAATTTTACTATTTTAATTTTGTGTAGGTGTGTATATCTCTGTGTGGGTGTGTGCATGTTTGTGGAGGTGCTTGAAGAAGACAAATATTTCAGGTCTCCTGGAATAGAGTTACAGACAGTAATTGACCCTCTTGATGTGGACAAATGTTAAGAATTGAACTCAAGACCTTTGGAAGAACTGAAAGAGCTCTTAATTATTGAGCTGTCTCCCTAGCCCGGCAGCAAGCACTTTAGCTAGGTGGTTTATGGCTAGGAAAAATTATGGATCTTTATTGCTCTTGCTTGTGACAGCAATTTTGTTTCCACAGACCCTTGGCCAGCTGGCTTCCCTGATCTTCTGTGTCCACCCCACTGATTCTTCCTGCCGTGATGGCACAGGCACTAGCAAGGATATGGAGAGATTGGTTTGTAGATGGTTCTTTACATTTTGGAGCTTCTCATGTTTTGTATGTTTTCTCCCCATGCCTCTTGCTTCCAGATAATTGGAAAGAACATTTGGATGTATGTCTGGAATTCAAATACAACACTCGAAGACCTCAGTTTATCAGTGAGATGTCTTCCATTTACATTAAATTGTATCTCTACTTATAACTTAGTTGATGGATAGCTTCATCCAGACGACAATGCTGTGTGTGAGTCTTAGAGGCTAATGGCTAAGCCAGGGTGACAGTGGTTATCTGTACTCTGAAAACGTTTTGTTCTAGTTGTCTAAGACTTGGATTTGAGAAAGATCAGGGTCTTATTTTCCACAGTGAAGTTATGATGGTTTATAAATAATTAAACATTTGGAAAGAGAGACGATAAACATTGTTTTGAGAATGTAAAATTGACTTAAAATTTATAGCTAGTCCTTCTATATATTTATGTTGGTAACCATACATTATTGTTGCTTTCAACTTTGGTCAGAAAAACTTCTTTTGCAGTGGGCAGTGGTTTATTCAGACTCACAACAGAGTAAAGAGCTGAGAAGAACTGATTGTTGTGTGTTCTGCCCTAGATAGGTGTTCTGTATCCACCACCATGGTGCCCAGAAAATGTTGTGGAAAGTGGGTCAGATGATACGTAATGTCTGAGGATGGGGAGGAGTGTGTCCAATTCTGTGAAATGCCACTGAATTCATAAACTCTCAACAACAAGGGCTACCTCCATAAGGTCTGTACAAGACCAAGCCAATGAAAACTCCATTATGGTCAGGGTATGTATTTTTACTGCAGTCCTGGCACTCAGTAGCCAGGAGGATCAGGAGTCCAAGTTAATCTTTGTCTACATAGGGAGGTCAAGGGCAGCCTAGACTATATGAGACTGTCTCAAGACAGGCAAAGAATAAGAAATGTGAGTATACTGTAGCTCTCTCCAAACACACTAGAGTAGGGCATCAGATGTTTGTTAGCCACCTCACTGTGGATGCTGGCAATTGAACTCAGGAGCTCTGGAAGAGCAGTCAGTGTTCTTAACTGCTGACTCATCCTCAACAGAGGAATCTGGAATGACCGAGAAGCACTTAAAAAATGTACAACATCCTTAGCCATCAGGGAAGCGCAAATCAAAATGACCCTGAGAGTCCACCTTACACTGATCAGAATGGCTAATGTCAAAACTCAAGTGACAGTTCATGCTGGAGAGGACATGGAGAAAGGGGAACACTCCTCTATTGTTGGTGGAATTGCAAACTGGTACAGTCATTCTGGAAATCAATCTGGTGGTTCCCCAGAAAACTGGAGATAGTTCAAACTGAAGATCCAACTATACCACCCAAAAGATGCTCCACCATATCACATGGACATGTGCTCCACTATGCTCATAGCAGCCTTATTCATAATAGCTAGAAACTGGAAGCAACCCAGGTGGTCCCTCAATCAAAGAATGGATACAGAAAATGTGGTTCATTTACACAATGGAATGCTACTCAGCTGTTAAAAACAAGGATGTCATGAATTCTGCAGGCAAATGGATGAAACTAGAAAATATCATTCTGAGTGAGATAACCCAGACCCAAAAGGACATGCATAATAGGAGTTTAGCATGGCTGTCCTCTGAGAGGCTCTAGCAACAGCTAACTGAGACAGATGCAGATACTCATAGCCAAGCATTGGACTGAGGTCAGGGACCCCTATGGAAGAGTTAGGGGAAAGATTTATAGAACTGATGGCAACCCCATAGGAAGACCAACAGTGTCAACTAACCTGGACTCTTGGGAGCTCCCAGAGACTAAGCCACCAACCAAAGAGCATTTATGGGCTGGTTTACTGCCCCCTTATTCTCACCCTGCACATATTTAGCATAGGACTACTTTGTCTGGCCTCAGTGGGAGAGGATGCTCCTAATTCTGTAGAGACTTGATGCCCCAGGGAGAGGGGATGCTTGGGTGGGGCAGTCTCTCAGAGGAGAAGGGGAGGGAGAGTGGGGGAAGAACCCTGCAAGGAGGGGATGGGAGGGAGCAACGTTTGGGATGTAAATAAATTAAATAATTAATTAATAAAAAAGAAACTAAGAAATAATGAAATCCATAAGGACTTCTCTCAGCTTAGCATGCCAACAGCATCTGAGATAATAAAGCTCTCCCTTATCACCATGGAGCTAAGCAGCGTGCTCCTTCGACTTGTACATTGATGTGTAAAGGTCAAAAAAACCCAAGATGAATGAAGAACTGAGACTCTCTATCATAACTGTTCAAATATTTGATGCAGGATGTTTTTATAAAATCTCCTACTTTTAGAGTATGTTTACTCAGTGTTGATTTAAATACTGGAGGGGAAAGAACAGGAGAGAAGATGACTTAGGAAAATAGAAAGAAGACCTTTGAAGTCTTCCCCAGGGAGCCCTCTGCCTCCTCTCTTTCAAATTATGATCAAATGGAATTTACTTTAGCATAAGTTAAAGGAAAATTTCTGATTTGTCATTTCCATAAGCCCAATTTGTGTAATTAAACTAAGTTCCCTCTGCATATTAAAGTGAAGTTTAGCTAAGGATGAGGGACCAGCTGGCACACATAGTTGCTGAAGACGTTTTTATGAATATCAATCCAAGTTTCTATCTGAACCCCCTCCCATTCCCCACCTGATCAATAATGAGAAAAAATAAAATAAAACAAACTAAGCAGATTGGTTTCTTTTTGATTTATCTAGAAGTGAAGAAATGCATAGGTATTTCTGCTTCTTTTTCTCATCTCATCTCATCTCATCTCATCTCATCTCATCTCATCTCACCTCTTCTCTCTCTCTCTCTCTCTCTCTCTCTCTCTCTTTCCTTCTCTCTTGCTCTCTTTCTTCTTTCTTGTGTGCATATGTGCAAATGCATGCACAATGGTATACATGTGGAGGCCAAGGAACAACTTATGGGGAGTTGGTTCTTTCCCAACATCATGTGGGATCTGGGAATTGAACTCAGGATGCTGTTAGGCTTACCATCAAGTGTCTTTATCCACTGAATTTTCTCAAGACCCATGTAGGTATTTCTGGAAGCTCTTAACACTGTAAGGCCTTTAGGTGGGATGCTCAGGGGTTGGTCTTCCTTCCTTGCAAGATGAACTCTTCATCTTTCCTACATGTCTACCTTGCTCTACTCCCTTAATATGACAAATCTTTCTGTGTGTTTATTTCACAAACAGAATTTTGAGAACTCTCTTAGTCTTTCATTATTGTAAGCAATTTTAAGGCATGTTCTCTGTCTCCAAGCATACAAGGGAGGCTTTGGCAGCTCATAGCTCCTGTACTGGCTGGTTTTGTGTGTCAACTTGATACAGGCTGGAGTTATCACAGAGAAGGGAGCTTCAGTTGAGAAAATGCCTCCCTGAGATCCAGCTGTAAGGCACTTTCTCAATTAGTTAACAATGGGGGAAGGCCCCTTGTAGGTAATACCATCCCTGGGCTGGGAGTCTTGGATTCTATAGGAAAGAAAGCTGAGCAAGCCAGGGGAAGCAAGCCAGTAAGTAACATCCCTCCATAGCCTCTACATCAGCTCCTGTTTCCTGACCTGTTTGAGTTTCAGTCCTGACTTCCTTTGGTGATGAACAGCAACGTGGAAGTAAGCTGAATAAATCCTTTCCTCCTAAACTTGCTTCTTGGTCATGATGTTTGGTGCAGGAATTTAAGCTCATGTATGGGACAGGATGGAAGCAATTGTCTGATAGAGAGTTGTGAGGACATTTTGATGGAAGGTTCAGGTTTCCTGTGCCCTTGTCTTCTGGCTGGCACCTAACAGGAGGAGTTATATTGACAAGTGAGCTTCTGGCCCAGCATTTCGTTTGGCTATGATGGATGCACTCTGGAAAGACATGGATTCAGACTTTGTCCCAAGATTGCTTCTTGCTACTGATATGCCTTCTCATGTTTGTTATTGCCATATTCATCATTTGCTTAGCTTAGTGTGAGTGGACACCAGGAGACCCTCCCTGCCTATAGACTGGTACGATGACAGCAGACAGCAGACTCTGTTGAGACAAGTTTCCTGCAGATCAACATGAAGATGAAACTTCTTGAGAGAGTACTGTTAAGTGAATTAATGATTTTATGGAATTTCTGATTTGATTTAAGTAGTTTTAGGAAGTTAGCTTGATTTAAATAATTTTGAGAAGTAGAATAGTTGATAGAAAGTCCAAAATTAGAATTAAGGATAGAACATGCCTCTCCCTCATAGACTGGCAAGAGCTGCATGAGTTAGAGAAACGAGCACAGTGAGTGTTCATCCACTATAAGTAGTTGTAGTAGCAAGAAAAATAAGCTTAGGACAAGTTAATGATTAAAGAGAGCATTCACTCTAGGTTGGGCCTGAGTTTCTTGGTCTTGTGATCTAGGGACATGGTAACAGGTTTTCAGTGTGTACCATGAAATAGAAAGGTTATGAATAAAGAATAAACAATTCTATTATAAGAACAGAGAGGAGCTGATTAGCCAGTCTAGCTGATAAAGACACCAAACATAAGACGTAAGACAGATAACTTGTACCTTAGTAAATACAGATTGCCCTATATAGGTCAATTTGGCCAGTATAGGCCAAAACTATAGACTTGGCCTCCTTAGACTTGGTTAATCTATGACAAGAGAATCATTGCTTTTGGGTTACCATGAATTTGTGGAGAGAAAGATAGATGAGAATTTCTCTTGGTCTACGTAAATGGATAGATTGTTTTAAAAATATGCCGTTTACTGTTGTGTAGCTTACGATATGTATGTGGCAGTCAGTACAACTTTGTGAGATTGGTTCTTTCCTTCCACCTTTGCGTGAATTATGGAGATTGAACGCCTTCGTCAGGCTTGCACTGTAAGCTACTTTACCCACCAAGACATCTCCCTGATCCAGAAAAATTCTTCCACATAGGATTTGAAACTCTAGATTCCCTATGCATGCTAAAGATTATCTTAAGCTTTTTCTAAGCATGCTTAAGGGCCTTTTGTAACCATGCTTTTTCTTTAAGTAACATGTGGAATGAGCTGGTGTTTTACTCTAAGGTAAGATTGTGTAAGGATATATCCCAAAGGTGAAGATAGCCGCCCCCCCCCCCTCTTTTTTTGCAGATCCACAGTAACTCACTGAGAGTTACTCATGAGGGGGACATTTAGCTTTTAAAACCATCTGCCTTGGGTTGCAAGGCTAAAGAAGTGGTCTTCCAAATTTCCCCTAACCTCTCATTCTTGGAGAGGCCGAGCCATTTAATCTCATAATGGAGAAATCTTGACTTACTGCCAGGTACCAACATTCAGTGCCCTTTTTTATAGTTCCATTTACATACCCTTGTGAGGATCAGGACTGGATGGAAGGGTTTATGGTCTCTTTGCTCTGGCTTTGCTGGTAAAATAAATAAAATTGCAATAAAAAGTACATCTGCCAGCAGCAATTGTGACAGGACTGTATCTTCCAATTTTAAAAACATAGTGAAATACAGCAGGGACCAGAAGTGGCTTCTAGATCAATACTAGCATCTTTTTTGTGCATCGTATGCTGATTTTTCTATTTGCCTTCTGTTATTTGCTGTGGGCTATGTAGAATTGGGAAATTATCATAATTTGTCCTCAGAGGAAACCCCCTGTCCTCTGCTTTAGGATTGAATACAAAATAGTGTTGTGAGTACTGCAGAATCCACCCTTGTTTCAGAGCTCTGGTATTATACTAATAACATTTCCTTTTCATAATCCTAATTACTTTATGGAGATTAAGAGTTGGTTACACTAAGATCTTAATAAGGAGGAGAAATGAAATACTTATTTATCTGTTTTTATTTGTTTCTGACACTGCTTTTGTGAGTGATGGTCCCTTCGTGGGACATGCGGTTCCTGAAATCATTGAATTACAACACTAGTGATGTTTCCTGCAATTCCTTTCTATTTTCTGTGCCTTACCAAATAGAGGTATTTCCTTTTGCCTAGATAGTCATTTTCCTGTTTTATATGTGCCCCCCCAACATTTTCTGCTCTAACAGGGTCATCTAAAAGTGTACATTATTATGCTTCATGTATAGCCACTTTCCTTTTACCCCTTCTAAGGTTCTAATCCATTACTGGCCAGCACTGGTGGCCAGTGAAATCTTTCCTATGACCTCCCAAAACTTGATGCTTATCACATCAATGTGCTTTTTTTTCTCATATGTATATGTATCTGTGTGTGTGTTTGTGTAAATGTGCATGTGTTATCTATCTATCTATCTATCTATCTATCTATCTATCTATCTATCATCTATGTATCTATCATCTATTATCATCATGTCTATTTCTAGTTGATCAATTATCATCATGCATCTATTTATATTGTTTTCTCTAGTAGTTTAAACTCCTTCCCCTCCTGATTAATCCTTGTTTTCCTTTACTGTATCCAGCAATGCTCCTTTTAATAGCTGTTCATTAAATATGTATTGAAAAATCAATGATTGAAAATCCCCTGGGAGAGTACTGCATAAAAGATGCCTTTACATTTTTGCAATGATTACTGTTTTTTTTTTTAACCTGGCTCTTTGTAACTAATAACTACTTCAAGTTTACTTTCAGATGTTTTCTAAAACCATGCTCATTATGTAAAACAAGTGGGTCCTAAGTGAGAATAAAAGTTGAAATTAGAAACTAAGGAGCCCTACCTGAAGTCTATTCATTTTTTCTGCTGTGTTCTTCATCCTGTCCAGTGGAAAAATAGCCTAACCACACCAACTTACTGTGCATTTTGAAATTCCTTATTTTCTTTTCTTTTCAATCAGAATAAGGCCACTCTCCTCTCTAATTGAATTATATTCTTTTAGAAAACCTAGCAGCAACACAGAAATGTCTTGAAACGTAGTGACAAGATCAGTATTTTTTTTTTATGGCAGCTGTTTTTTCTTTTTAACCAGAAGGTATTGCACCTGGTGTGGTCTGCTGGATGTGCTTCACCACTCATGATGTATTATTTAAGAAAATTAGAGGCTGAGAATGATAGTAAATTTCTAGTCACAAACACTGGGAGATAATTTGCAGGACTTTAAAGAGCATGGTTTCACAGCATAGGAAAGAGTTACGACACGCCAGAGGTTTCCTTACTAATATCTTATTCATCTTCTTAAATCTCTAAAGTCATAGTAGAGGAAATGTTTGTTTTATCCTATCAAAATAAATTAGCTTTATAATTTTAGGATTTACTATATTTGTTGTAAGTCTGGTTTATCTAGATGTTCCCTTTCTTGTTATGGATATGGAGGGCTGTCTAGGAATGGTTGGAGTACATACTCTGTACTAGTCTTTGAGATGAGGATGTCAGCAGAGGAGTGAGACTCAGGCTAAGACAACATTGCCTGTGTGCTGTAGACAAAGCAGAAGGGGTCAGCTTGGGGAGGGAGAGCACTACTGGAAAAACCTGAGCCAGAAGCTCAGGCCACATGCATTTTCCAAACGACATGTCCTTGCTACTACAGCAAGACCTCGCTCTATCCCAGCAGAGCAATCAGGCTAGCACAAAATGGGATTCATCTTGTGGCCTTGCTGTGAATCTCTGGAGAAGCCTAAAGATAACTGGACACAGAAAACTTTTAAAGATAGTTGGTAAGATAAAAGTCTAGAAAGGCTGCAGTGTGTAGTCTAGGTTCCTGAGAAAAATACTCCTAGAGGCCTCTGAATAGGGCAAGCTCTCTGAAAATGTGTGACATAGTTTGGTTTTCTCTAGACACTGAAAATCCGTGCTCCCAGAATATACGAACTTCTTCTTTCCACCACTAACAGGATGACAAGTGCATCAAAACATCACAACCATTTGCCCTTTCATGCAATTCTGTATCCAGCCATTGCTCTGAATCTCTTCTCTCTTTACTCCATCTGGTCCCCAGGGCCAATGTTCCTCCTGCAGTGGTTCTTTTTTTTTTTTAAACTTTTATTGCATTATGATAAGAACAGTTACATGATTTCAATTTATCTGAATTTGTTAACACTTAAAAACATATTTTAAGTAAATAGAATTAACTCACATTCTTGTTTCCCTTTTGTACCCCCACTCCTCCCAGAGACCCCCTCTTCAATATCTACAATATCTTTTTTGTCATATTCCTTAAAATTTATAAAATATTATAACAATACAAATAAGTATTATAAAAGTTGTTTGATATAAAACAACAATCAATTTAACAGTCTTATGTAGAAGCTCGTCTACAGCAATAGTGAAAATACATTTTTCTCAGTATAAATATTAAATAACTCCAAACATTAACTGTATACTTCAAAATAATACATCACTACTGGTATTTTCCTAAATGAACATAAATATATAAAGTCTTTTTGTTTGTTTTGTATTTAGTAGAGTTTAAAATCTTGGCTCTTACTGTGGT
>JADRCD010196247.1:4903-32534 GCA_019843815.1 Montemys delectorum | reverse complement strand
GTGTGTGTGTGTGTGTGTGTGTGTGTGTACATGTGCTCACATGCACACAATTAAGTGTGGATTTAGATGATATCATCAGTTTTCATTAAATGTTTGAAGTCCTTCAGACATGTTTTCCTACCTCTTATATGAACTTTAAGTTGTGTATTGGTACATATTTAGGAAAGTAGAGAATGCAATTGACATGTGCTATTTGGCTTATCTTTTAGATGGCAGCTTTTCAGAGGTCAGAATCTAATTAAAATGTGAATGCATCCCATACATCTGAGCTATGCATGTATAACTTCCTCTTGGCCCTGATGTGGGAATATACATTTGTGTCATAGCAGTCTGTAAGAAACTCACAAGTCATTAGAAGCTTAAAACTTAAATTATTCTGCACAATGAGAGAACTGACTACTAATCTTTGAAATTGTAAAGACAGCAGACAGTTTACTTTGGCCAAATACCAATCCAGTCACATAGCGTTGAAGGAATTGCAAAGTCCTGTCCTGTAGATCAGCTGGAAGCCGACTGTGAGCTTGGGAACACTTCAGCACTCCTCCATTCACAGAATTGCCCTAGAACATTTACTCGTGAGGATTATGTACAGAGCACTTTAACTTGAAGAAATGCAGATTTAACTGAGTACAGAACAAGCAGTGAGGGGCTGTTAGATAAGAAAGACAATATGATTCTCAAGAAATGATCACCTTCAGGGAAGGTGCATATTTATAGCTATGTGTAGACATGTGTGTTCCATACCAATCTGCCCCCACTTCCTTCCTTCCTTCCTTCCTTCCTTCCTTCCTTCCTTCCTTCCTTCCTTCCTTCCTTCCTTCTTTCCTTCCTTCCTCCCTCTCTGTCTCCTTACTACTCTCCTTATTTCCATCCCTCCATTCCTTCCAGCTTTGTTCTCCTTCTGTCTTTGTGATGTTTTCTGTCTAATCTACCTACACTGGCACTCATGAAATGAAACTGTACCATTTCTTTCTCTGTCCCTGAGTTGCAGTCTGATTCCCAGCTCCTTGATGAGACCATGATGTCAATGATTGTTAGAAAAATGACATACTCTGTAGCATGAACTCCACCCTCCCAACAATTTATTTTAATCAATCTATTTGTTTATTAAAGAACTGACAACTTTTTTAACATTTTAAGTGACAAAGCACCCAGAAACACATCAGGGCAACTCCTTACTCTTATTTAGAAAGGTCTAAAGCCTTTGGTTCCTCATCTTACTTTCTCAGTCTCCAACTGACTGACTTTAGATCACTCATTCAGGGTGCTACATACTATAATAAAACTAAATATAACAATCTATATTCCTTAATTCAGAAATAATTTTCAAAATCACTGAGCTATATTTGGCACACTGTTTCTTTCCCATGATATAAAATGAATCAAATTAATCTGTATTTTAACTTACTAACATGGAAAATACAGAAAATACACAGTGTTAAAAATATAAGTATTTTTATTTTTGCTCATTTGAGTAGAAGAAATTCACCTTGGAATTCTTTTCTTTTTCATTATTTCCACTTATGACCACCTTTTCATTAATAATTTCTCATTTTTATTGTCAAGTGTCAGATTAGAAAAGCATGAACCACATTGAAAATTAGTTTTAAATTGTGAATTTTTCCGATTAATCATTTTTTGTTTTCAAAGAAACATTGTCCTGTAGATTTGTTCTAAATAAGTTATTTATATAAATATTAGCTTTTATTTATAATAAAAGTGATTTTCTCCTCAGGAGATAAAGTGGATATTTTCTCAAAGGATGCAGTTTCTCCATCTGACACACGTTTGACTGTGTGCTGGTTGGTAGAGAGCAAGGACCCTAGCAGAGCGACCCGCTCTACTCTGAGCATGCACCTCTAAGGCCCAAGACATTCCTGGGCTTCTCTGCTATCCTGCTCCTGATTCTTTGTATCCTTTGGTTCTCTAGAATGTTCTCCCCATGCTTTTTCTTATCTATCTTCTTTTCTTCCTTCATCTTCCTCTGTATCTTTCTCTTTCCCACATTCCCTTTTCCCTCTTTAATCCTAGAAACGTTTAGAAAATAGAAGAGGAAAGTTTGGAAAAAAATGTTTTGATTGTTGTTATTATAATGGATAATCTTTGAGTAATCTTCAGATTTCTGGACTTCTTAGTATAAGTTTGGCTGTGGTAAGAAGAGAGGTCTTTAAACACTTCTATATCATTTACTCCATGTGATTATTTTCATATTTATCACTGTGTGCAATTTTTATCTTTTCTGTTTACATTTATCTATAGTGTGTGTGTGTATGTGTGTGTGTGTGTATGTGTGTGTGTATGTGTGTGTGTGTGTGTGTGTGTGTGTGTATGTGTGTGTGTGTGTGTATGTATGTGTGTGTGTGGTGGGTTCTTGAGATTTCACTCTGAATCCTGGAATTCTGGAGGCAGGGGCAATTGGACCTCTATGAGTTCCAGGCCAGCCTGATCTACAAGAGCTTGTTCCAGGACAGCATTATATTACATATATGCTTTGTTCAACTATAAACTCCAGTTATTCATATGCATATTTTAGTTGTTTGGCATTTTATTTTGATGATGCATTTTAAGCATTTTCAAAGGCTTTTAGTTACAGCAGTGAGGCACTGAAAAGATGCTCAATGATAGTTCCTGGAACTATTGCCATATTTATTTCCACCTGTATTACCTGAAGTTCCAACACCGTTGTACAAGTACATTTGAAACATGAGCTTGAAGTGAGAGCCTGGTGAGCTCTGATGTCTCTGGAAAACTATTGTCACAGTAATAGAAAGTTACGCAACTGGACATATATACCACGTGGGGCCCTTGTTGGTGAAGAACTCAAAAACAATGTCATGTGGTTGTGCAAAGATCAGCAGATCCTGAGCTATGATGGCCCTTTCCCTCTCTCTCTCCATGCAAGGTGCCTGTGTCGGTGGCCATGATGACTCCCCAAGTGATCACCCCTCAGCAGATGCAGCAGATTCTTCAGCAGCAGGTCCTGTCCCCTCAGCAGCTCCAGGCCCTCCTCCAGCAGCAGCAAGCAGTGATGCTGCAGCAGGTAATGTGGGTTACCTGCTTTGGTGCTCTGGTCCAGTTCACAGATTCTGCCAGCAGTGCGGTGGGCTTATGGATAGTGTAGTCTCCACTTAAAAGAGGCAACCAATCAGCATGTTACAATGGAAGTACCATGCTATCCTTGCAGAGGTACATAAAAACATTTAAGTTATTCATTCTTTTTGAATGGACTCAAGTCTAGAACAGGAGCAGACAGAAGACAAAGTGGAAAGCAACTTGAAGAATCAGTATTGGAATACTCAGATTCTTAGGGACATTTACTTTTAGATTTGCCAAGAGGTATACCAAGATACAATATAACTATTGTTTTTTAAACCCATAACACTTTAGCAATCCCTTTAGTTCTAATAAGTAGGAAAAATGTCACTTTGCAGACAGCACATGCAGAAAGATTCTTCACACACACACACACACACACACACACACATACACACACACACCACACCACACCACACCACACCACACCAAGGTATAGTCTTTATTTAAGAATATGACATTAGAATAACTAAGCAGATAAATAGCAAGCTCATAGTATTTTTGTGGTAATACATACAGTGAGCCATTCTGATTATTGAAGTCTTGGGTATTGATAAGTAGATTCCAAATGTGATACTTGCTTTTCATGATGAAAATAATGTCCTTCACCAGAAGTCTTAATGGCTGACTTACTATGGCTTCTAGTTGTGCCTACAAGTTGCATAGATTTGTAGCATCCCTTGTGCTAAAACATTGAGAGACTAAGCTGTTTTCTGATAAGAATATAACATCCCACTTTGGTAGAACTTAACATTTGATCCTTCCAAGAGGTAGGGTATATCCTGTTCTTAGGTTGGGATAGGACTTCAGATGTGGTCATTCAGAGTGTTTACTTTAGAGTACTGATTTTCTAGACCCTTTTGTTTAGGATTGTTTTAACTCTGGATTGGAAATTTTCAGAGCTGCTTTGAGGGGGAGGAGTTGTATGTAGAGCTGTCTCCTTAAATCCAATGCATTTCCCCCCCCCATGAGGTGAATCTTAATGACTACCCTACCATGTGTCAGTCTAGAAGAGTTTAGGACATGTATAATCCATGAAACTTTTGCCTTTATTTATTAAAGTCAAAATGGTTTATTCAGCAACAACTACAAGAGTTTTACAAGAAACAGCAAGAGCAGTTACATCTTCAGCTTTTGCAACAGCAGCAACAGCAGCAGCAGCAACAGCAGCAGCAGCAGCAACAGCAGCAGCAGCAACAGCAGCAGCAGCAACAGCAGCAGCAGCAGCAACAGCAGCAGCAGCAACAGCAGCAGCACCCTGGGAAGCAAGCAAAAGAGGTACTATCTAGTTATTTCATTGATATATAATAGCATGGGGTTGAGAAGGCGCTTTGAGAGGCAAAGATAGTTCAGATCTTCCTATAACAAGGCTCTTGCTGTCAAAGATGCCGTGTTCTATATTTTTACTGAGCTTAATAACAGTGACAGTGAGACTCTCATGCTCTCCTTTTTTGTAGCATGGGACTTGAGAGTCACAATCCATTGCTGGCTGTCGTCTAATGTTCACTAATGAATCACAGTGTACAAAGAGCAAGCTGTGTGCTGGACAAAGTACTGATTATCCTGTATTCACTGAGAATCCAAGTTGGTGAGGGAACCTTATTTTTTTTTCTCAGTCGTACAGCTCAGAGAACACGCATGCAAATTGTGTTTAGCCCATTGTTGGGGGCAGGGAGACTAAGAGAAAAACTGGTTGAGCACAGATTTCAAAGTCACAGGCCCCTGATTAATGAACTGCTAGGGTAGGTTTGGAGTGGCGAGTAGAAAGTTACCGTTTGATATGCTCATAAATCAAACTGACAAGCTGGCTTCTCGGGCCTAGCTTGCGCTTGTCAGCAAACTGCATCACATATAAACATAATACAAACAAAACATGTTGAAGTAGTTAAATTGATCAGCAGGTATCAGGGTTGCTGTCTTCAAGCTGCCCATTATGCAAACGTACAGGAAACAGTTTTGACCTCCTGAGGTTTTGTTTCTGTTTGGATTTGTGAATAGAATTTCAGACAGCCATCAACTACAGAATAGAAATTGCTCCCTTATTTCTCAGAGGCTTTGGGCAATCCACATGACTTGCTCCATTATGCAGTCTGTTTTCCAGTGAGCGCATCACAAGTTTCTCTTTTCCCCAAACTAAAAAGGAAAGGTCTTCCACACAGCTTGTCTTCCTCTGAAGTGTGCCTGCCATCTTCTACCCTCCCGAGTCCAAAGATCTCTGGTTTGTCTTGTGATGCCTCACAAGACTAGAAGTTAGACTTTTCTTTATAATAAGAGCACTTTTTTTGGACTTGCATATAATTCTGCCTTTAGTGTATTCAAAAGGAGAAACAGAGGAAAAGAGTGAGAGAGTTAATGTGCCTGCCCTGGGAGCTCTAGCCAAGTTTACTGATAGATCACTAGTGATCATATCCCTGGACCTCCACACAACAGATCTACTAAGGTGGAAAAAAGTGAGAGTATTGCGGAAGTTGATCATTTCTATGATGTTTTAATCCTTTTGTCTGAATAAACTTATGGTCATTGGCGCTGAACTAGTTTCTAGATAGCTGAACATTTGTTAGATTCTGTCTTTAAACCTTGCTCACTACCATTAGTGAGATTTCCTGGTTCTCTGGCGGTGTTTACCTCCCAATAAGCAGGCAGCTTCCTACCTAGAGGCTGTTCATGTTCCGCTTCTGAACTTTGACCCTGGAATGATCAAGAACACTTCTGGGCAGGGAAAGGAGCATGTCTTTCTGTGTGTGAGCGTAGTTTGTGCGCACCTTGTTCTCTGCTGTTGACTGCGTCGGGTTTTCTGACACCCACAGCAGCAGCAGCAACAGCAGCAGCAGCAGCAGTTGGCCGCCCAGCAGCTTGTCTTCCAGCAGCAGCTTCTCCAAATGCAGCAACTACAGCAGCAGCAACATCTGCTCAGCCTTCAGCGCCAGGGCCTCATCTCCATCCCTCCTGGCCAAGCAGCCCTTCCTGTCCAGTCGCTGCCTCAAGGTACGGAGGATGTGCTACAAATACTTCATTCTGCTCTTGCGCTTTCTACCATCTCATGCTCTTGTGGATTAATCTTGTACCTTGAGGTATTCTCATTAATGTCCTTCAAGATGATAGGAAAGCGTTAGTGCTACCATGGTCACCTGGCCCACTTTCTATAGTTTCAGAAACTCTACCACGCATTACTTTCAAATGTATAGTAAAACTGTCTTAAGTATTTTGTTAAATATTAAATGTATGTCAGTTAGTCTTATAGGCAGGAATAATGTATGAGGCAATATAATTCATGCACCATTGAGTGTACAGGAGAATGTCCTAGCAAGAGCAGCGATACGCCATACACCATGAACTGATAATGAGTTTGGGTGGACAACTGATGAAAACACAGATTTCTAGACTAGGAACTAAAAATCGCAGAAAGGTTGTGCATCTGCAGAGCAGTTGTAAGCTCTGTGGTTGAGAATCCTACCTTATGTCATGGGATTACAGTGATAACCTTTCCCCAAATTCCCTGTATATAAAATGAAAATTATAGTTTTAAATGCTGTTGACCATATTCATATATATATATGTACATATATATGTATATGTATATGTATATATATATATATGGTATGAGTATATATATGCATATATGAAAGGTCTGAGTGTGCTCTAATGTAGTTATATATGGATGATTATCAATTTTGGGGAAAAGAGGTTTAAGGAAGTTATAAATAAGATGGCTCAAGTTCTTAATTAAGGTAAAAGTCAAGTATTGTTAATCTTTATAAATGGATGTTCAAATTTGCATTGGGATTGTGAGGTGACGAAGTTCATTTATACAAGTGGACTGTAACTCAAGTTCATTGTTTCTGTCACAGAGGAGTGTATCTTACACTAGTGTTTGCCACAGATTTTACTGACTCTGTAAGACACACTTATGAAAAGCAAGAAAAATTTAATGTGAAAAGTGAAGTCAGATAAACAATATCCAATACTTATGTTGCACATGACCATTGTTTGATGGGCCATAAAATTATTGATATTATAGTGCACATTTTCTTTTATTTATGAAGTTGCTTTTCCTTTGTCATAGCTTCCCGGAGGTTTTCCTCTTTTATCTATTTTGGGGTCTTCTAATTTACCTGTCTGGAACATTCCTCAAAAATCCAGAAAAGCAAAGTTTACTTATTGAAAGAAAGTCTGGGCATAGACCCACTTTTCATGCTTATTTTAGAAAGAAATGGAATGATTTCCAGTATCATCTTTGAAAGGAACTTTGCATTCATGAATTATGGTTCTTTAGAAAAGTAAGTATGCAGCGGGGCGGTGGTGCACACACCTTTAATCCCAGCACTTGGGAGGCAGGGCAGGCGGATTTCTGAGTTCAAGGCCAGCCTGGTCTACAGAGTGAGTGCCAGGACAGCCAGGGCTGTACAGAGAACAGGGCCGTACAGAGAACAAGGCCGTACAGAGAAACCCTGTCTCTAAAAAAAAAAAAAAAAGAAAGAAAGAAAGAAAAGTAAGTATGCTCAGAAGAAAAATGAAGAATCAAAATTTACCAAGGACATTTCTAAATTAATTCAGTGCAAGTGTGGACATTCTTGATAAAAACTGTTGATAGAAACACAAAGAAAAAAATAAGTTTATCTCATTAGTATTTGTAGTACAAGTTAAAAAATCTCCATTCCATTTAGAATCTTTTCAAAAGTAAATCACAATTTAGCAAAATTTTATTGTAGTAATGTCTTTCAAATTATTTTAGAAAGCTTAAATCTCTTATTTAAAATAATTTTTCAATTGCATTCTTTCAACTCAAGCAAAAGTCTCATCAAGGAAGGTAATTTATTTTTGTGTAACCATTTCAGTCATTTTCAAATGACAATTTCTCTTATTTCTAAGGTAGTTTTGGATAGAACTGTATTTCACTATTTTTCCTACTTTAATTGTCATATATAAAAACTAAAATACTCACAATGGAGAAATTTTAGAAAATAAAGACTCAAAAAGCAAAGCTTAGTTTGTACAGAAAATTTACTTACTTTTTTGGTTGTTTGTTTTTTGAGACAGAGTCTCACTCTGTGGCGAATGATGGCATGAAATTCACTATGGAGCACTGAACTGGCCTTGAACTCACAAACAATTATTCTGTCTCAGCCCTGAAAATGCTGGCGTTACAAGCCTAAGCAAGAACATCTGCCTAGAAAGTTTATTGTTAAGAAAAAAATCATAGTGTTACAAAAGTATTTTTCCATTAATAAGGAGAAATAATGACATTGAACAGTCATAGGCTCAAACCTCAGTGGGCTCTGTGGCCACTGCTCTTGATGTTACCACATGATGAATAGAAACTATAACCCTCATCATACATTTCTTAATTATTAAATGTGCAATGTATTATTTCTGAGAACCACAATTCAATCACAGCTGAGTTTGTTTAATACCAACCAGCCATGAACATGAATGCTCCACTTCCCCAAACTCTAGGTCCCATGACCTAGGATTCTATATCCATGAATTCAGCCAACTGTGAATCAAATGTATTAGGATAAAAATGGTTTGTGCTAAGAATGTACACAGTTATTTCTTACCATTTACCCCTGGAAGTACAGTCCAACAACTATTTGTATAGCATTGACATGACATTAGCTATTACACTCAAGGAGGTATTTAGTATATGTTCTATCTGTATCATATATACATATGCATATATTTATATATATATGTATATGTGTTTGTGTTTGTGTGTGTGCATATGTATGATAGCTACAGACCTATATATCACTTATAGATATATTTATATATAGATACATAGCTATAGGTACATATATACCAAAATCTGTCATACTAGAGTTATAGTTTTAGAGACAGAGATAAAAAGATAGAGACAGACATAGATAGAGATGGAGAGAAAGAAGAAAGAGAGAAAGAGAGATGTAGACATATAGAGAGAACTATAACTCCATCATGATAGATTTTGGTGTTTTCGGGGCATATATCCTGAGTGACAACTATAATATCATATTACTATGATGAAAACCTAAAATCAAAGTGAGATATAGTAAAGATGCAATTATTGAATAATACAGGCCCCAAGTCATCTGTCTTAGCTGTTTTTTATTTCAGGTAAAATAATTTTGAATTCTTTCATTATCAGTTTTTTAGTTCACCTTGCACTGAGCTTTTGATTTATTGATTAATTGGCCATGAATAATAATCACATGAAAACCAAATGGGATTATCATACATTGATGGATGGTGTTCTCATTATGTCTTCAAAAATATGACATAATTTATTTATCTCCATGATTTAACACAACTTCCCCTAGCAACTTTAAATTATGATTTCTGAAACAATTTAAATGTATATAGATATCAGAAATAACACTTTATAATTTTGACATAATAGATTTGTAGAACTTTTTCTCTAAAGTTACACAATAAATTTCATCACTTTAATATGAACTCTTTTAAATTTTAATTATTTAAGTCATAAATGCTATTATACTCCTGGATTTATAAAATAGGTACTAAATTAATGTCTCTAAACATACACATAGTTTTTATTAAGAGGGAGTGACAGCAGATTACAGAAATCAAGTAAAAATAATGAACTTGTAAATTAGTCTCAAGTATACTACACTAATTATAAAAATGTTTAATAATAAATAGTATACATCTAAATAATTTCATTTAGCAGTGTCATATAGTGAATATATATTCATTATATAATATTTTAATGACTAATATTATATACTATATTTAATTATTAAATATTAATATGTTTATATATAATATATAGTGATATCATGGCCTACCCATTACCAAGATAAAATTATTCATTGTGCAGTTACTTTGTTGTTGTTGTTGTTGTTGTTGTTGCTGTTATTTGAGGCAGGATTTATCTGTCTAAGAGCCTTGGCTATCCCAGAGCTCACAATATTGACCAGGCTGGCCTCGAACTTAGAGACCTACCTGCCTCTGCCTCTTATGTGCTGGGATTAAGATGTGTAACACTAGCACCTGGATTACTTTATATTTTTACAGTTTTGTTTAGCATCAAATAAATTTTACTTTCAGAATATAATCATAGGTTGATTGTGACTTTATTGAAAATTTATTTTTCCTTGGTTTTAGTTACTTGAAGTTAACTGCATCCTCTCCTCGCCCCAGTCTAGAGAACTCCAGAAAGGATGAATGAATTTTAAAGTGTTCAGAATCTGAAGCAGTATGATGAAGTTTCACAGCATTCTTTTTCACCACATCTCTGTCGAGCATCCCTACATAGTATCCATACCGTGTACACTCTCCATTTCCCATTCATTTAAGCCTCTTCAGTATGAGATCTGTTATTGTGGCATCCCTTATTTTAATTATTGATAGCCTTAAAACAGAGAAGTGACGCTAATCGTTTAGATTTGGCAAGGGGAAGTTGCAAATTGCCCCCCTATAAGTAAAAAAGCTGAAACTTAGTCTTACATGGTGACACATGCCTTCAGTCCCAGAACTCAGGAGACAGAGGCAGGCTGATCTCTGTGAGTCTGAACCAGCCTGTTCTAGAAAGGTTTCAAGACAGCCAGGGTAGTTACATAGAGGAAAATCTGTCTAAAAACAAAACAAACAAAACACACAAAAAACCAACCAAACAAACAAAAACAAAGCTGAAACTTGTCCAAGTAAGTGGTTAAATCCGTATGATAAAGCTGATAAGATTTACTATTGTAATGAATGTCCTATCTATGAAACTCAGACAGATAATTTTCCTATCACAGCTCACAGTGCAAAACTCACAGCAGTCATGAATGATAAGTGCACAGTTTAGGTGGGAAAAGCATCAACTATAGGTTTGGTTACTTACTATTCATAGTTTCAAGCGTGCAGGGGTCTTGAAACATATTGCTGTTTATGGGCAGAAACATGGCTTGAAAGCTTTCTCTCACTCCATTTCACATATTTTATAGATATGTGAGTTATTTAAGATGTAAGATTTCAATTAACAATCAATAAAGGCTGGGCTGTAGATAGCACTGTTTTGATTTCATACCTGGTAGAACTAGGTGAGCTGGGAAGAAGAGAGCTGTCAGATAACAAAGAATAAGAAATCTTTACTAATGACTTTATGCTCACTTAGGAATGTGCTGAACATAGTACTTGGCTCAGTCATCACCCAAAGTCAGCCATTTGATCTGCATACCTCACCACTCCTCATATCCTGGATCTTTTCCTTGGTCAGTGTTTATACATTTTTCAGGTCATGATCAGATAAAACCAAGGTTTAATAATAACAGCAATAGAAACAAATATAAGCAATGCATACCATGCAGAATTATTATTCAAATACCAGGGCGTATTTCATTTGTTGCTTCATAGACAGATAGTCTTTCAATTAATTATAATTTAAATACTTTTGTATTCCTTCAAGAACAAATTTTGGCATGATCACCTTTATTCCAAGCACTCATGAAGCAGAGATAGGTGAATCATTATGAGTTCAAAGTCAGCCTAGTACATAGTGACTTTTAAACCAGCATTGTATAGTTAGAGCTTGTCTCAAAGAAAGAAAGAAAGAAAGAAAGAAAGAAAGAAAGAAAGAAAGAAAGAAAGAAAGAAAGAAAGAAAAGAAGGAATGAAGAATGAAAGGAAAAAGAAAAGAAGAGACAAAGAAAAAAGAGAAGGAAAGAAGGTTGCTTGCAAATTTGTTTACTTTATTCATAGAAAATATCTTGTAAATAATTAAATGAATAGAGGATAGAGGATTACTGGGTATATTTAATTTTTACAATGTAAATAGGAAAGATTGAGATTAAATTACATAACATTTCAAATTGTTGTAGACTTGTTTAGAAAACTAACATGTGCTACATTAAATAGATTGATCTGTTTGGTTCGCAGGTTCTATTGTTGAGATCTGATATCACACATGTTTAACAAAATCAAGTGAAAACCCAGACTGAAATGAACTTCATTCCATTTAATTCATAAATCTTCTTAGAAATACTCAATGAATTTTGAATGTTGACTGAAATGATTAAAGATAGTTTCTGACTTCAAAAGAATATAGATTATAACATATAAGTAGGAAAATTATCAATTCTAACCTTTTCCTTCTCTATAAACTTAGAGGGGAATGCTTGCATTCTATTATAGAGATATATGGTTTTGGGTCTTAATCTTAAGTAAATATCAGTATTTTAGTTTGTGTAGTTTGACTTTTAGACAATGTAGATAATTGATGGGCCCCTGATCACACAGACACACACACATATGAAAGATGAGTGTTATATTAGTTCGTGGCCTTAATAAATGTAACAATATATATTTTTTTTTTTTTTTGCTGAATTTAAGCCAACCCATAGCTGAAAGATGCTGCAGACATTTGATCTATTTTCTGGGTGAGGGAACTGCTAGAGAATTGAATCTTCTAAAATTAATTCTCTGCAACACAGTTACTATGGTCATATATATATGACACTTTTTAAAAATATAAATATTAAGATTAAAATGTTGAAAGTATAGCTGGATGTGGTGGCATACAACTTTAATCTCAGAACTAGGGAGGGAGAGGCAGGTGGATCTCTGAGTCTGAGGAAGACCTGATCTACAGAGCAAGTTCCAGGACAGGACAGGACAGACCAACACAGAAAGCAATTTGTCTTTAAAAATAAAAGAGGTCAGAAGATAGAAATATCTGAATTCAAAATGCTGATGTCAACTTGTTTTGTTTGTTTGATTTGGATCTTTTGATTTTTTGTTTTGTTTGTTTTTGGTCTGATTTGGTTTGGTTTCTTTGGTTTTGATTATTTGAGACAAGGTTTCTCTGTGTAGCTCTGGCTGTCCTGTAACCCTCTCTGTAGACCAGGCTAGCCTTGAGCCAACAGAGATCTGTCTGCTCCTGCCTCCTGTGTGCTAGGATTAAAGGTGTGCACCACCACTACCCTGTGTCAACTTGTCTTAATACATTATGATTGATACAAATATTTCTACTAAACTTTGCTTTTATTACTTTTGTGTAACCCTAGAAATTTGCAAAGTACTATTAAATAACATTTCATTAATTAGATATTCATAGTAGACTTATACCGTATATAATGTATACAAGTTACTTTTGTATGTATGTACATGTATGTGCTGTATGACTTTGTATACAAAAGTATGTGCAGGTGTGAATGCATATGTGTGGAGGCACATGTTTATACATACATATACATAAAGGTCAAAGGGCTATTGCTAAAGTCTTTATTACTTTCTATCTTCCTTCCTTGTTTAAGACAGGGTATCTCAGTGAACATACTGTTCCCTGATTCTGCTAGGCTGGCTATCCAGTGAAGTTCTCTCTCTCACCCCACCCTGTGTGTAGGTGCGGGTATCCTTGTGGGTGTTTGCACCCATATGCGCACTTGGAAACCAGAGGTGGATATCCAACACTGTGTACTATCAATCGCTACAATATTCTCTCAAGAAAGATCTTTTGCTGCACCAGGAGCTATGCTAATGACCAGGAAGCTGTAGCTATTGCTTTCCCTACCTCCTACAGTGGTGGGCAGACAGACATGTGGAACCATACTGGCCTTTTGATGATGCTAGAGACTTGAAATTAGGTCCTTATACTTACAGAGCAAGCACTCAGATGTTACCCACTAAGCCATCACTTGGTTTTTTACATGGGAGTTAGAAATCAAAACTCAAGTTTTCCTGAACATATGACATGCACTTTAAAAATTGAGCCATCTCCTCAGACCTTAAAAAAAAAATTAACCTTAAATTTGTTTTCTGAAAATAAATGAAGAAAAGATTTTAAAAAGACAAAAAGTGTCACTTATTTTAATTTAAAAAGTATAAGCATAACTTTAATTATAAGGACAACATCTGAAAATTGTTTAATTCAAGGTTGTAAAATATATATATGAACTATGAGATCATAATTAAGTTCTAGCACAATTCTTGGCACCCTGTATTCACTCCATAAACTCAGAATAAAGGATCAAAGGATTATGACTAAATTGTTCTTTCTGCTACATGACCTGCTGCTCACTTGATAATTCATCTTTTATTGGTTTGAATCTTGAGGAAACATTTACCAAATGTTTAGTCCTAAGTATAGCAGTGAATAGGAACCAGGTTCAAGCCATCATTGAAAAGGAGAGGAATAGTGCCCAATGTTCCGTTTTCATGGACTTTTAAAGTAGCATGCTTATTAGTGGCCTTTAAAATTTAATCTATGTCTTGGATAGGTTCAGAGAAATTGAATCATCTTCACTGAATATAAGAATTTATTATTCTTTAATATTCTAACCCATTGCTCCCTACAATATGTTTGCCAGTGCCTTAATGGTAAGCAGATCAGTCATAAAATCTTTTTGAGGTCCTACTAAGGACCTAGCCCTTGACACCTTCTTATGGCATGAGGACATCACTAAATCCTATCCAAAGAATAGTATACAAAAACATCTATGAAAATCATTCAAAAGCAAGCAAATACTTGTATTAATCAAATTATTAACAAAGCATGTAAACTAAGTATCAATAACTTCACTAACTGCTGTAGTCTTTCAAACTGTTTTCATAGTAAGTATATCAAGTATCATTAGTAGCATCTGTAATTCCTTAGACATTGATCTTACAGGTAGCAATGCCTGTACATAAGATCTTCATTAAAGGCAACCAAATGTCAGTGTTACAAAGAACAGGTCTTCAAGAACTGTATTACTTCATTGCAAACAAAGAGATCAACTGCATTTATTGAACACAAGCAAAAAAAAAAAAAAACCTGATCTTGTTTGTCAGACAAACCTTCAAAGAGTGACACTTTCGTAATGAGAGAGGATGAGAGAAGAGAAAGATCGAGAGGGAAGGACAGTAAGAGCCATAGCTCCACTAACAGACCAGTCTTTGAATAATTGCAAAAGCTAAGCTAATATTCTTGAAATAAAAATAGTCTCGAGAAATGATGGAAAACAAGGAGGAGGAGGATATTGGTGGCCTCTATGGACAACGACCTCTCAGGGCAGGGGTAGGGGGTGATTTTCAAGATGTCTAAGAAAAGAGAAGAAGAAAACCTTGGGCATCTCCCCAGTGAGAGTAGCTGTGTCTGTGAGAATAGCCAGAGAAGAGGCCAGAGCACGCATGCATGTTTGCTGCAGAACAGAAGCACCAGATAGCTACAAAGAGAAAAAAAGTGAGGAAGTGATAGCTGAGACCAGGCAAGAGACAGAAGTGGGTATAGAAGAGACCGTACAGTGGGGCCACAGTAAGGGCTGGGCTTTTGTTTGTTTTTGTCTTGCTTGGTTTTGCTTTGTATCTAAGTATTGGAAAACACTCTTAAGGGCTTAGGAGAATGGACATGACTTAATTTACCTTGAAATCGATCATTTGTAATGGTTGTCTGAAGAGCAAGTCAGATGGAAGGGGGAAGAGACCATGAAGCTCTTGTTGCTGTCTACGCTCCAGTTAGGAGATGGGAAAGTGAGGCAAGTGTTTGTATTACTGAAGATATGATGCTGAGAAGGAAAGAGCTTTGCTTTGGGGGATCTACTGTTAGGACACCTTACAGACTCAGACAGGCCTTAAAAAGTTATGGTCAGAAAAGATTCATGACTCCAAGTCAATGCTACCATTAAAGCAGGAGTTAATAATTTTTATATGAAGCGGTTTTCTCTCAACAAAGAAGATATATACCATTAGAAAACCACATTTCTTTTTTGTTGGATATTTTATTTATTTACATTTCAAATGTTATCCTCTTTACCGATTCCACCCCCAAGAAACCCCCTATCCCTTTTCCCCTCCCCCTGCTTCTCTGAGGGTATACCCCCACCCACCCACCCACCCACTCCTGCCTCCCTGCCATCGCATTCATCTACACTGGGACATCAAGCCTTCACTGGACCAAGGTCCTCTTCTACCATTGATGCCCAACAAGGCCATCCTCTGCTGCAGATATGGCTGGAGCTATGGGTCCTCCATATGTACTCCTTGGTTGGTGGTTTAGACCCTGGAAGCTCTGGTCGAAAACCACATTCCTTAACAGAAAAAAAAAATGAAATTATTACAAAACAGCTTTAGAGAGCAAACATTATCCTGCCTTCTTTTTTTATTATCTTAGATTGTTCCTTAAAATATTAAGGACTCAAAATTACCAAAATGATAGCTTTGGGTAAACTAATATCTGAAATTGTCATATGCATGGCAATTTAGTGTTATCACTGCTAAGTATAATTAGGCAGAGTTACAACCAGGCCAGTGAGAATTCTGGCTACTGGCTGTTTATCACTCTCCATAGAGAACAGTGCTCACTCTCCTCCCTTGCATTCTCTGTTTTCTAGCTCTAGTGCGACTTCCTGATAGATGGCCATCACCACAGCAACTGGCATTGATGCACTTTGGTCGAGGTGCTGGTTGATCCGTGCACCTGTATATCATTTTAGAGGTAGCACCACACAGTATTACAAAGCACAGAGTTTGGAGCCAAGGGCCATTGGAAGGTGGACTTTGTGCTTACCTGTACATCATGAGTCCTGACCTGGAGTGCAGGTCACTGGATTCAGGAATATAAACTATTTGCTAAAGCTTCAGAAATGATATGCATTCAATAAATGACAGCAATTAAAATTATGGCTTCATTTCTTCTACTAGAATTTTATTTAGTCAATTTGATATTTTGGTTATAAAATATTTTAAGAGCAAGTTCATTAAGGTGGTCCTAGATTTATTTATTTATTATTTATTTATTCATGACTTTACCTAAAGTAGTTTTATACTTTATATAATTTGATTAGGGTTCCTTCCCAGCTATCTCTGACTCCTCTGTCCTCCTTCCATACACATCTCCAACTTTTCTCTTTCTGGTTAGAAAACAAACAAGTATCTAAGGATGAATAATAAAAGAAAACAAAGTAAAATAAGATAAAACAAAAAAAATCAGATTGTGACCAAGCAAACAAATAGAAGAAAAAGAGCTAAAGACAAAGTACAAAAACACATATAGTTGGATACACATTCACACACAGGAATCCCATAAAAACACAAAACCGCATCCACGATACATACACACAGAAAATGCCCTGACACAACCTTATGAGACAAAGAGCCCCCAAAGATGCAATTGAGTTCATTTAGCAATCTACTGCTAGGCATATATATGGTCTGCTCTTAAGACTGGCTTGTTTCCCCGTGAAAGTCCACTTCAGAAAATGAATTTTTCATTTGCAAGTGGTTATCATTTAGAGATAGCTTTTGGGTTAGGAATGGGTAGCCTAAATTTAAATTGCAGTTTTAGTGTGTTTAAGTTTTGTGAGCACAGACAATGCATGCAAGCATTTAAAAAAACAAAACAAACAAAAAACAAAAACAAACAAATAAACAAAAAAACAACAGTCATTTAAGATACTTCAAAATATTTCTTCAAAATAATTGTCAAAATTAAAAGGCCATACCAAGCTTGCTGGTCTCACTCTTGTTTACCACAAGAGAATCTGAACCAGGAAATTGTTTAATATGAGAAGTTGAGTTTTTTATAAACCAGGAGTAACTGGTTATCCCTCTCTCCTTCTCTTCTTCCCTTTCTATCTCCCTCTCTGTTTCCTCTCCCTCTCCCCCCCTTTCTTCTTCCTCCATCCCCTCCCCTCTCTCATCGAGTGTTATTTTGTTTGATCTGTTTGTAATTATTTTTGCTTTTTTTCTTTTAGTATATTATTTATAAAAATTTCTTTCACTTCCTCATTAATAATACTAATCAAGTTCTAATATCTAATTTATAAATAGAAGTAGTTTTTTTATCAACCATATATTTCCCAAACCTGTTCTCCTCAGTACTGTTTTCAAATTGTTGTTATAAAATAAATAATGTTTTGTTTGGGATTGAAAAAAAAAGTCTCTGGTATTGGTGGTACAAGAGCATTTTTTTTTTATCATGTATTAATGTTGGTGATGTTGATAATCCTTTCTGAAGCCCATGAAATGTTACCTTGTTATATCAGTGGGATATTCTTTCATTTTATAGCTGGCTTAAGTCCTGCTGAGATTCAGCAACTATGGAAAGAAGTGACTGGAGTCCATAGTATGGAAGACAATGGCATTAAGCATGGAGGGCTAGACCTCACAACTAACAATTCCTCCTCGACTACCTCCTCCACCACTTCCAAAGCATCACCACCAATTACACATCATTCCATAGTGAATGGACAGTCTTCAGTTCTGAATGCAAGGCGTGACAGGTAAGTCTCCTGCACCGTGCTCTCTACTGACGCCTGTATTTGATCTCCACCATTGACAAACTGAATATGAACAGGGACAAAAACGGTATGTAGAGAAGTGCAGGAGCAATCATTATTGTTGACCTTTTATTCTTTTAAGCTATAAAATGACTTCAAATGCCACCAGTATACTATATATACATGGAGAGAATGCCTCAAGAAATTATGTTTTCCATGAAGGGACAAGGAATGATTATATTGACATAATTTGATAAATGATATATTATGAATTAACTCCAGTTATGAGGAATTCACTAATCCCATAATGCCAAAACAATACAAAAGCAACTTTGATCATCTATATTCTTGAGTATATAATATTCAACCACTTTCTGATTTCTAAGGAAACACTTAAAATGTGAACTAAGGAAAAACCTGTATAATGCACACGTTTTTAATTATTTGAAATTTAAAAGTGTTTTTGCTTGAAGTGAATTAGTGAGTATATTTAAATGAATACACTTTGATGATTTTCAAAATAAATTTAACTGGGAATGTACACAGGAAAGTCGTTGGACTTTTGTTGCCAATATTACATTGTCTGAGATAACTTCCCACCTTAGTGTTTTAGCTTAGAGTTCTGTCTTCATTTTAAACTGAGCTTCCATAAGAAACATCCAGCTATATTTTATAACTTAATTCCACTTGTTTAGGCACATCACTTCCAAGTCATATCTTGTCAAATAATTTACATAAGATGCATAATCTAAGAATTTCTAAAAAAGTAAAGTTGTTTTTAAAATCTGAAGATTAGGTACCGAATTTTATAATGAAATGGCTTACACACAGAAACTACTCTGCTCCCACAAGAACATGTAGTAGATTGGTGGTATTGTCATGTAATAACATATTTGCCTATCTGGGGCAAATATATTGCCACATTTTTTCAAAGAAACATAAAAGTAATTGCAGCACTGTTTAAAATAGAAGACAAAAATGTGGCAATGTTCCTGGCCTTTATCTGAGCACATGTGGATTTTCATGTTAGTTTTTATTCCAGAAGGCTAAGCTTCTGGATGCTTTCATGCTGTTGTTTTAATTGAGATTAATTGCTGATTATATACTTCAGAAATATGTTAGTTTTTATAGGATCTCTCTATCTTATATAATACCCACTTATTAAAGTCCAACCATAATTATATTAGAATATTGCTAATAAACAATTGTTCCAGAGCAGGATTTCACAAATCAACTGTAGCTACTAGGAATGTGTGTGTGTGTGTGTGTGTGTGTGTGTGTGTGTGTGTGTATGGTTTGCACATGAATATTAGCTTAAATGATCCTACTGTTCATACTGTGTTCTAAAGAAGTATTTCAGAAAAATCATGATGACTTCCATATAGCTTTCATTAAAATACATTTTTCCCACTCCACAACACAAGGCTACATATACATATTTTTTTATTTAGAGGTAAAATGTTACAGTCAGGTCATATGGCAGGATTAGCATAGGATATTATAGAGTCCTCTTAGCCTTTCATCCTTTATTAACAGTCATCTTTGGCTCTATTTCTCCTCTAATTGGAACATCATCTAGCCTTGGCAGTTGAACTATTCAATAGAACGATTAAATTTTTCTGACTGCACTGAGCTGAATTGACCTGTTTTGACCTGTTTGTCACTGATCGTAACCTGACAGGCGCTAGCAGCCTGCAACGATTATGGCTTTCTGAGATGAATCTGACGTTGTGTTCTCTTACTACAGCTCGTCACACGAGGAGACTGGGGCCTCCCACACTCTCTATGGCCATGGAGTCTGCAAGTGGCCAGGCTGTGAAAGCATATGTGAAGATTTTGGACAGTTTTTGAAGTAGGTTTTAACTATTCTTGGGGAAGGGGAAACAGATAACATGGGAATTTTGGCATACCACTGTAAAATAAACAGTAACTGAAAAAGGAATGAAAAAATGATCCATCCTAGAGCACAAGGAGTTTTGAGTTTGTTTCAACAAGTGGATTGGAAAAACCAAGCTAAAAAGTTCAAAGGTCATATTCATTTTTTTATTGAAAGTACTTTGCAAATTATTTGGAAGGCTTTGAACCAAGGGAAATATGAGCCTCCCATGATGGTAATTTTAATTCCTATGAAATCAAGTTTGTAAAAGAATATTCTCTGGAAGTTGAAAAATTTTTTGAAATTGAAATTTTTAATAAAACTTTCATGTAATATTTGAATAAGCATACAATTTCTCTAAGAAATGAAATAGACATAGTTTGTAGGTCTGTTTAAAGGGGCAGATTCTGTATATCCACTTCTAGCAATGGCATTTAATAACAAGGATAAAAAAATGAAAGTCAGTGATGTCGAACATCTGATGCAGCAGTCACATTTCACTCACGTAACCTTTGCCATTTATGGTGGTGCATTTGGGAAGTAGATTATATCATTTCTCCAGCATAAAATCAAACCCTGTGAGTCCTTTACATTTCCCTACAATATTTTAGTTTCAAGGCTCCTTGAAGGGTTCTCCTGTCATTGAGAATGTCCCCTTTCCATGGATGATTTTCTGCTCACAGTATTGGTACAGGGAAGATCTGAACAGGGAGCCGCAGATAGGTTTATGAAGATGAGTGTCTTCGCAGCCTCAGCCTCTTGTGTTGTCATGGTGCAGCTAACAGGGTGAATGAACTGTTTCATGCTTCATCAACAATTAAGTTAATTAGCTCATTTGAAATTGCACTGCTTTGTTGCCAGGATGTTGGCAGAAACATCAAAAAAGATGTGTTTACAAATGGCAGACCGACTGCAGAGTACAGAGCCGAAGTACCCTAACAACGAGGCAAGCACTTGGTATCATAATACCTTTATAAATGATTACAGGAAGACTTTTCCATGAAGATTTTTTTATATATATAGTTTCAGACCAATTAAGAGAAAATTTGCTTCACAGATCACAATGGTTCTTTAGAAATGGACTTAAATGAAAATTTACATGTCTGTTACAGCAAACCAACTGTGAGCTACCACTTTTCTGGGTGTGAAATTTATTATATTATTCCTGCAAGGAAAAAAAAAAAAAGGGTTTTTAAAAGATGTTAGGTAGCTTTGCCAAAGTTTCTACTAAAAAAAAAGTAAAAAAAATCTAGAACTGTAAACTCTCTTAGCAATACTTCTATAATTTTCCCCTCCATTGCCGTGATGTCTTTGCTGTCAGTGAGATTCTTTCTAAGGTGTATGGTTCTATGTCTTAGGAATGATAACCGAATTTATAAAACTACCTACTTAGTAGGTATTTTCTTTCTTTCTCTAAAATATTTTTTAAGTAAAATCTGGCTTATTTTTCTGAGGAAAACTACATTCCTCTCCTTTAATATTGCTTCCTTTAAGACATATGAAGACCATTTCTCATACATCTCAGGTATTTAATTTGTATCACTAACAAGTGAATGAATACAAACTCATTTTATTCTCCATGGCCTTTCCTCAAATTCACACTAGTGTTTGTTTTGATTGTTTATTTGTTTTTAATTGGAAAAATTATAATTTAAAAAGAATTTTTGAATTACATATCAACCCTTGTTTCAAAGACTGACAATTTTTCTATCCCTTCGCTTTATATTGACGGCAGAGTACTGACAGTAGACTGTATGTTCTTCCTTCTACCCTATTTTTAAAAGCATATGCTTTAAATTTTCTAATTCAAAGACCTGTGATAAATTCTGTTCCTACTTAATGCCAATATACTACACTGAAATGAAAAATTAATTTGACATATTTCCTGAATCGATATTATCTTTTTCTTAAAAGTATGTGAGAAATTTGAAAAGAAATAAAATATTTTATTAATGAAGTACTTTACTTATTCAAGAAAAAGTTGACTCAGCATAATATATATCTTTAGGCTCCCAGACACCATGTTATCATTCTCAGGAATTTAATTTTATCTACACATTAACAAGTGCGGTATATTTTTTTATATTGAATAAAAGTGAAAATTAAAACAGAAATTGTGACAGTAATAGAAGAAAACAAAGATATAAAACAAAATCCAAGCTAACATTCTTCAGGAGAAATTTTTCAACTTTACAAGAAAGTTAGAATTGACAGAATTTAACCATTTTTTTCTGACCAGCAATTGAGGCTTGCACCGGATCACTAAAAGCATTTAGTACTACTTCTTCATTACTGTCTTTTAAATGTCAAAGTGTAATCACATCTGACAAAACTTTAGTGTAGTTTGACTGCAGAATTAATTACTGTTCCATTGCACCAAAGTCAGCTTGAATATAGATGTATTGACTTTCAGAGCTTCAGCCAGAAGGTTTAGAGTGGAGCATCTCAGTTAGCAGACAGGTGTTCTGGAACTTGCCCACCCAGGTGCCAAAATGGAGAGACGCAGCACCAGAAGTACTGTCCTTTGCCAAAGCCACAATGGGTAGTGTTCTTTAAAAATTTCTACACACATAGGAGCATTGCAAAGATTAATTAAACAATAAAAATGAATGGGTAGAGCCTCCTGCTATGATTGGTTTTTAAGGCTTGATACCGCAGAATGAGCAGCAGGAAAAGCAGTGGAAACCGACTCATTTCTTTAGTGAAGATTTGTTTTCTTTGTCTTGCAGCTGACTACTCTACAATTTATGTTCTCACTTAGTGTGTATTGTCTCTTTCTTTGTCTTTCACTAGGCAGCATGGCTACAAAATTATGACCTCAAGGAGACATTCTTTGAACTTGTCAGACTGTTGTTTCTTTTGGTGACAGTGCCCATATCTTTCAAAACTAAGGCATCTCACGTAATCAGCTAAATGAATAGTGACAGCTAACATTTTGTATTTAAACTCCTGTCAGTGCTTAAACACAAAAAGGCTTGATGCAAAATAAATCAACTCCCAGTGATGTGCGAGTGAAACATTTTGTTCAAACAGTCTCTGAGACAATTGGATTCAAGCACCTTCCCCTTTTTTAGCTTATAATATACTATAGCTTTAAATGAATTTGAAAAAAATCTAGAGGTTAAAATTGAATTGCTAATCTGCAGTGTCTATAATTGAAGTATCCACATGCATCCATAACCATAAAAGCTCCCTGGAAGGGAACTGTGCATTAAACAAATAAACTTGAAAGATTTCCCCCCCCCCCATACTTTCTGTGCTCCTCAAAGGTTTGCTTAATTGTTTTTAGAAAGACTTTTGCTGACTGTTTATGGCGTCTTTGTTTTTTGTTGTTGTTTTTTTCCTCCTCCTTCTTCTCTGTAGTTCACACTACCTACCTAGCTCACAGATTCAATGTGGTTCTAAAAGAATGTCAGTCGACCACATCATTTATTCCATTTTGAAAACAAAAATCAATATAGCTATAAAGTGACCCATAAATTAGAAGTGGCTCCCACGATGTTTGCTCTGCACTGCCTTTCTGAAAGCCCCCTTTGCATTTTTTTCTTCACCTCTCTGTTTGAACTGCAGTCTCCGTAAGAGGCTCATTAGGGGACATTAGGGACTGGAGCTAACCAGAATTCCAGAGCTTGCTTTGCTCTTATTAATGCATAGTAGAGTAGAATGCATTTAAATATTTCATAGGCATTCAGTAATTTGTGTGTAATCGCCTTGTTAGCAGACCAGTAGACGTAGAACAGGCCTGTGAAATGGCGTTAGTGATTGTGTGGGTAATTTCCGGACCTTTGCCACTAGAAAGCATTATTGGTGGCTAGTATGAAGCTGTGAAATAGAACTAGCAATAAGTAAAACAAGAAAGTTAATAAAGGATTTCTAACAAGCAGCTTCTGGGATAACAATCCCACTTGGTCCTTTGTAAGGACCCGTAATTTATGACATAGGCAATAGATCAAATGCGTAAGATGGTATCATGGAGAATTCATATAAAAAAGGGTATTGGCAACATTAGTTCCAACTTCCTGCAAGGGACATGATTAAATGATTAATGAAATGTCCCTTTGCATATGCATTTTGAAACAGCAATTAGGCACTGACTGCAAAAAATCTACCAATCCTCTCATTTTTCAGCATTATCTCATCCTTGATTTATAAATCATAGAGAATTTTTGAACAGAAATATGTAGTACCTGAGATGGTTATAAAAACATAAAAGAGAATAATTTGAGCACAAAATAGTCATAAATACATAAATTCATAATTTAATGTTAATACATAGCCTATTTATTTGGTCTTATTGATTTGTATTTATATCCGACACTATTTCTGTACTTTGATTGGCATAATTAAGTAGGGAGGGAATGAATAGGCACCATTATTTTACATATCACTGGTAAACAATAGCAGGGAAAGGATAAGGGAGATGTGGCAGAGGTATGTATGTGTTTTTCAAGTTCTCAGTAATCCACTGGAGGCTGTTCTATAAATGATCATTGAAGGGCTGCAAGCTAGCCTATAATTACAGGAAAGAAAGTGGCAGCCGTGGCATTTCATAACTATGTGTCCTCGAAAAGTGCTTTGTGAGTTTGTCACCAATGATAATTTAGATAGAGGCTCATTACTGAACATCACAACACTTTAAAAACCTTTCGCCTTCATACAGGAGAATAAAGGACTATTTTAATGGCAAGGTTCTTTTGTGTTCCACTGAAAAATTCAATCAAGACAAAACCTCATTGACTATTATTGTAGTCTCCAGTCTCTATTCTAATAAAAGCTGCAGAGATAAATTGAATAGGTCTCTAAGACCCAAGAATATAATGCAAACATATTGTACTTTTTTAAAAGTTGTTTTAATGTAAGATAATTATCATTAAGAAGTAAACAAGTACAAAAATTCTTTTTAAAAAGTGATTTTGTGCAAAAATATGTGTTATACTGAGTAGACCTTTTCAGGTAAAATTGCATCATGTGTTTAATCTCCTGGACTCTATTTATATCCTAATCTTTATGTATAGCCTTTTAAAAATATGCATCTTTTAGGCTGATTGCAGGATAAATTATGTGGGTTTTCCCTAAGAGTTCCTGGTAGAAAAAATATCTCACAAAAAATACAACAATACCAAACCATATGGATGCAACAAATTATTGTGTTAATGTTTCCAGGACATTGCTTTGCTGTCTTTAAAATTTGGGGGACAAAACCTTGATGAATGCTGTCTCGTTTATGAGAAATTAGTGACATTTTACACCACTCACTAACCCTGGCTTACTCAGGCATTCTATACCTTCTTCTCAGAGATTTTGAATGATTCTAGCCCTCATTACAGCCAGGTTTCTAGTAGATCCTGCTGAAGCTGAGCCAGAGCAGACAGGAGGAAGGACCACTCATGCTCTGGTCACACAACCCTAGCTTGACCTGATCCACCTCACTATTTTGGTTCCCAGTTTTTCATCAGCTAAGCCTGGCAATTATAGCAAGATACATGGAGGTTTTGTTGCTATAATCAGTGAGAAGTTGTAAAAACAAACTGGCCTAATTTACCAAAGTTGGAGTGGAAAGGAACAGAGGTTTCTGATGGCTGAACCTAGATCAACTAACAGATACTCCATTTGTTTACAAGTTAGCTTTCAGTCAATGATTACCTTAAGTCTTCGTATTGTATTGCAAGTGCATCTGTCTATGCATTATTTTTCTGCTTCATGTCCTTCAAGAAGCATAGGTAAAAGGGGAATACAATTACTTCTTGAATTGAGCCTGCTCAGAATTACAGAAAAAAAAAGCTTTAGACGTTATTTTAAATGATATTGAAATATATATAGGTAAATATATTAATTCCTAAGTATGTGTTGTGTTCAATAAACCTTTTCCCTTTCTAGGTCTCTTAAATTGCTGTCTTCCTTCACCTATTGGTCAAGTAGACATACCAAAAAGAACTGAATTACCTGAAAATTACTTTCTTAATTTGCAAAGATATAAAATAAACACTATCAATTACAAAGCAAAAATTATTGGATATTTTCATGCTAATTTAAAGTGCTGCTACACTAGTTTTCTTTTGGTTCAGTAAGATACCATGTATTGGAAACATCTTCAGCCCTTGTGCATAATAATAAAGACACATGTTAAGATTAGAGCAGCATCTTTAGGTTGTTTTCTTTCACTGTATTTACGTATGTCATATATACATCCCAATTAAGACTACTTATAGGAAACATCAAACTTATTATCCCGAATCTTCAATATATATTATGTAGTAGTAACAGAATGCTACCATTAATTGTGGGCATGGATATTTCTATGGAAAACTCCACAAATCTTGCATAATTCACAACACATCCAGGCATAAGATATTTCTCACTAAAAATCAACGTTCGAACAATCTTTTTAATACAAATGAAGTAGAGAATTGCCTCTGTCTCTCTGTCTCTGTCTCTGTCTCTGTCTGTCTCTCTGTCTGTCTGTCTCTCTCTCTCTCTCTCTCTCTCTCTCTCTCTCTCTCTCACACACACACACACACACACACACACACACACATCTTTACAAAGCTGATGTTGAAAGCGTGGGATATAATACACCATGACTTTTACTTGTGCTCTGTAAGAGGATGGAGAGATGTCTTTGTAGCAACATAAGCTTAGAGACAATGATATTTTCTATTACTTGTGTCACACAAATAATTTTCACTAAACATCGAAGCACATAATACCTTCTTTCTCCACAGCTTCCAGCCATTCAACTTTCCCACTGCAGAGGAATCTACAAGTGCCCGATAGAGGTAGTGCCTATTCAGTCAGGCACATACTGCGGGACCAACATCACTTCTCATTCCGTTTCATGTCTTGTGTTTTATAGGCACCTTAACAATGAGCATGCATTGGATGACCGAAGCACTGCCCAGTGTCGAGTGCAAATGCAGGTGGTACAGCAATTAGAAATACAGGTTAGTCCACATGCTCCCTTGATGTGCACTCTTCTCAGAGTTCTGGTGTGCTAACCTGAGTACTGAGCAAGTGGTTGGACCTTCCTGGCTACATCATATTGTCTTGATAACACAATAGCTGTTCAAATATGTGGAATTTAAGTTATCTTTAACTTAAATTTTAACAATTGATCACATTTCTATAATTTCTATATCAGTTGGACCTATGTGAACTTCAGGTCCTGTTGTAAATCAAACTTCCAATCTATAGTCTTGTGTATATAGATCCAGTAGACATAAACTCCCATAAGATGCGCAGACAATTTCTATACAAGCTAATGTGGATTTCCCTGTGCCACAAGATTGCACATTATAACAAAGGGGCCACTTTTTATGAACTGTGAATGAACTGAAGAATAGCTTGATATCTGTGTACACTGTGTTTAGAATTTAAGACCTACAAGACTTAATTTGTCTTTGGGTAACATAGTGACAAACAATGTACATACCATGTTGTACGTACTGTAAAAATACTATCAAAGTTGTATTTTTTTCAAACTTAATAG